>APFE030178348.1:0-26678 GCA_000404065.3 Pinus taeda
ACAAGATATTTATACAATCAATAGTCTCAAGATAGGAATGCTATCTTAGACGTACAGTAGTGTGGTTGAGAGATTCTCTCAACCACACACTAATCTAGGGGAAACTAAATACCTATAATGTAGGAACAAACTCCTCATTTAGGAAATTACAACCATAGACAAGTAGGAATTAACTATTTCCAACTCCCCCCCTTAATGACTACTTGTCATGATAGTCAAATCCACCATCATCATCACCCGAATTGCATGTACAAAACCTCCAAAAACACAATCTGTCGCCCTCGGACAGATCCACAATCTACAAATTTGGCGTTTCCAATACAACTGAAGAATTAATCCGATCTGCCTCTCCTGCAGATCCACTTGAAGGTGAATTGGCGCGATCCTGAATGATAAACCCGCGCCATTGGCACGGTTAATGGCCTAACAGACGCTCCAGTTGGCCTTCCTGGCGCTGCTGTCAGTGCGAACAACGCACCAATCCCCTTCTGCTCAGAAAAATCATCTGAGTCTGAGCCAGGTGTTACTGCAGCCCACCTGCTCCTACGAGCATAAAGCTCCTGTGTACACTCGCCACCCCCGGGCAGATCCGATCTGCTACCACCGAGCGATCAAGGATCTTACTTCGCCACCACCGGGCATATCCGATCTGCTACCACCGAGCGATCAAGGATCTCACTTTGCCACCACCGAGCAGATCCGATCTGCTATCACCGAGCGATCAAGGATCTCACTTTGCCACCACCGGGCAGATCCGATCTGCTACCACCGAGCGATCAAGGATCTCACTTCGCCACCATCGGGCAACTTCTGTAGCCACTAAGGCTCTATAGATGGTTTCAGGCTGACCACAAATCATTACAAAGTGGTTTTGAGATCACCACGAACTTTCAAATGCCTTAGCAAGACTTACATTCAACATCTGAAGTTTCTAGTACATACAATGACTATTACAATAATATGTTAGGGAGTCTATCCCACAAACCACACTAAAAAAAAATCTATTTTGTTGTCCTCCATCAACATTGTTGCTACTCCTTTATCCCAAATTCACATCTTGGGCATCTTTGTCAAATGTCTTCCTGGAACTTCCATGAACCTGTCATTCGTTAGAGTCGCGAATTCTAACAAAATAACTGCATATTGAGGTCCGGAATCTAAATATGTATATCAATTTAAATTCCAAAAAAATATTTCACCAAAAAAAACTTTTAGCCAAGTATGATACACAGCCTTCAGCCCACACACCGGGCGCCAAACTGCCACCCGCGAAAAACGAAGGCAAATGCAGCCCCGTCCAACACGCAGATCACTGCGCCACTGCAAGCCTCCGTCGGTCTTCTCCTCGGCTTACAAGCAAGGTGGACCCCCATAACCGCATGACCACTCGGCCTTTTCAATACCCTAATGGACTTCCCCGCTTGCCCTCTTCTTGCTTATCGCCCAAGAAATTCTCCCCTGGTTATATCAAATGCTCTTCACAAACAGTGTTCACTCTTGCCATATAGCACGGCCAAGGTTTGTAGCAAGTGCCAGCCTCACATGCTGGACAGCTTGAGGAGACTCGTCATTATGAGAAACCTCCAAATCACCTCGGACCTTTGCTAGAGACAGTTCTTGCAACTTGTTTAACAACAGGTTAGTTTCAGCAACATTGATTAAAGCATGATCTGGCCACATAAGCAGTTCCACAGATTCATTCAATAGAGATAGCCAGAATCGTTGAGGTGTAGATGGGTTCTTCATCAACTGTATTAAAGAATTTACAGCTTGACGGGCAGCTGCAGTAACCTTCTGCTTGTTCATTTCACTCAGACGCAAATCTCGAACAAAAAGTAAGGCCTTCTTGAACTCCCTATACTTGTGAAGAAATGCAAGGCCTCCAGTAGCCTCATGTTCTGTTCCCAGCAAGTCAATCAAGCCTTCCCATTACTGAAATCCATCATCTGAAACAGATTTTTCAACAATTTCTGACAGCTGCTAAGCAATGCTACTAAGCCAATTTTCATCACGAGCTCGCAGCAGCCACAGAATTCCTGCCCCTTTCCTACCATGTTGTCATGCTTCACAGGCCTTCTATTGTCATGGCTACCGTGCAAACCATGCAGAGAAGACGCCCATTTCTCGAAACGAGACTGGGAAGCCTTCTTAAACCCCAATTTCATTTCATCTGACTCCGAACGATGCATAATATCATTATTTTTGCATACAGCGTAATAAGCAAACCCAAACATAAAATACTCAAATGCATTCAACTGCACCTGAAATCTTCCTCCATGGCCATCCTCCTTCAATCGGTCTTTAAATAAAGCAGGGCAAACTTCAAATAAGATATACAAACCCCTCTTCGACTGAAGCATGTGACGAATCCACGCTGGAAGGCACTCCGATGGAAACACATAACGAACCACATTTTCCTCGTCTGCGTCAAAGATTGACGAAAACAAAGCTCCAGACGGCGAGAGAAGATTTACGACCGCATTCGCTGAATGCTCAGAATTCTGTGCGATCCATCCGCCAATGTCGGACGGCTGTAAGACCTCCTCGAAGCCAAAGATCTTGCGGAGCAGAATGGAATAAAATCGTTCGTGATAACTTCGACCCTCATCTCTGCAAAAAGATCCACGGCGGCCTGGCGAGACACCTCTTCACTGTTGCAAAGAACGCCATCCATGTCAAATAGAACAACACTGACCTTCTCGGCCCCTGCCACCGACTCTGGACGACGCTTAACGGACGGCTACGAACTCGCTATAACTCCTCTATCTTTAGCAGCGCCGCAGTAGAGCTTGGAGTATTTTTTCTTCATTCTTGCCCATCCTGACAAATGAGAAACCTTTAATGGCATTGGACAGAAATTGCTTCTGTAAATAGTGTCATTCATAATCGTAATTCCGACAAGGGAATGGCGTATTGCCATGGTAGCATTAATGGTTCTTCCGAGGTCTTCTTGTTTCAGAATTGAGCTGATCTGCTTCACCTTTGGCGAATCGAGAGGTGACTATAGAGCGTTGGCTCTGGTCATGCCATGTCAAATTGATTCTGTCCAACGGTATTTTGTACCTCATCCTGCCCGTAGGTCCAGAGATCACAACCCTTGGCAATAATTTTCTGGCATCCAGAACAACCAAGCGATCTCGATCTGGAAGCACCAGTCTCAACTAGGTAGAAATCGAAACAGACAGTGACAGACGCGAGTCGCGATTCAAACATGGCACGATAACAGCATTGGAATATTCTCTATGAACGCCATGGGAAGATCCCCGCGAGTCGCCCAAAGTTACACGACCAAATTCGACGACATCTGACACATATCAGATGGCCGATAAATGGGCTTCTGCCTTTCTGGCTAGAGATCCAAGCGGTAGCATTACGAACATGACCTAGACTCACATTTGCGGTCGCCTTCGCCATGTCTGTCAATGTGGGCTTCAGAGAAACTGGGAAGGAAGAAAGCGACGAGACGCAGAGCGCCGGATACTGAGTCAGATCGCACGAGGTTTTGATAGATTGAGCGGTACTGGTGTCTCTCTCTGTGGGGGATTCAGGTCCTTCGTTGCTGCTGAACAATACTCACGGAAATCAGGATACCCAAAAAAAAAACAATTACAGCCGATGAACCCATGGCAATTCTGCTCAAGATCCAGAACTGCGAACAAAACTAAAACAAACTCTCGATGGACAACTAAAACAAATCACATTCTCTTTATTTTCCCTCTTTATTTTCCCTCAGCCCAGGAGGGTCCAGGCCCTCACAGGCTCTGATACCAAGATAAAATTAGCAAACACTCAATAATATATTCTATTGATTAATGAATGAGGAGATTACAAGATATTTATACAATTAATAGTCTCAAGATAGAAATGCTATCTTAGACGTACAGTAGTGTGGTTGAGAGATTCACTCAACCACACACTAATCTAGGAGAAACTAAATCCCTATAATGTAGGAACAAACTCCTCACTTAGGAAATTACAACCATAGACAAGTAGGAATTAACTATTTCCAACTATAAACAAAATCAAATAACCAAGGAACAGACTATATACACATAAAACAGTAAAACCAGCACCTAAATAACCAAGGAACAGACTATATACACATAAAACAGTAAAACCAACACCTAAATAACCAAGGAACAAACTATATACACATAAAAAATATAATCTAAATAATAAAAAATTACATTTTTACATTAGAAAAATTATAAAGAAAAAAACAGTAAAACTAACACCTAAATAAACAAAATCAAATAACCAAGGAACAGACTATATAAACATAAAATAGTAAAACCAACGCCTAAATAACCAAATTCAAATAATCTAGTTACTGTTATCAAGGAAGTTACAGAGTATGGAAATTGAGTACAGACTTTATAAATATGCCAAAAACGTTGACCAATTTGACCACGTGGAAGGAGAAAGGAATGAAATCGGTTGTTTGAAACACTGGAAAGGAGTCCAGAGCTTTGGATCAGATCAACGTATACTTTGGGCAAAAGAGAAATTGTTGACCATGGATTCTGTGAATCGATGTTATAGTTATTCCATCATCGATGGGAACCTCGAAATAGAAGGGTATGTGGCCAGTTTCAAAGCATACAATATGACCCATGGAAATTGCATTGCAGAATGGAGTTTCCAGGCCAATCCTTGAAATTGCATTGCAGAATGGAGTTTCCAGGCCAATCCTTCAAAATACTATGAAGAGCAAGAATTTATTTGTTTCATAAGTTGTCGGTTACAGCAGATGATGGAAAGGCTGGATGAAACCCAGGCATCACAGGAGTATGCATAGTTCGTTTGTATAGTTTGTTTGCAATTCAGCTTGATGCAGAGACCCTCATTTGTTTTGATAAAATATGTACTCTAATTGCATCGATTGACTTACTGCCTGTGGAGAGATCTCCCTATCACGTGTATCAAGGAAAACATAAATTCATCTATATGAACTTGGCGCCTATTTTATTCATCCTTCTCACCTTATAGATCCCATGTGAAAATGGATTATCTCAGAATGGACAACTTTTCTAAAGAAAAATTTGTAAATGTTGGAATCATATATATGTGTGTTTTTTTTTCTCAGAAGGAAGTCGGAACATATTGTGATTGATTGTGTATGGATGATGCTTAGATACACGTGGAAATTATATCTTGAACATATTCACTTTGATCATGGGCAACGTTTCATTCTGATGCACATTCATCTTATCTTGTAAATAATTTATTGTTTGACCCAATAATCTTCTCGATGCCAGAAAAATAAGATAACTATGATCACATATAGAACTTTATTTTATGAAATATGTTTGACTTTGAAAAGATAGAACTTTACTTTATGAAATATGATTGATTTTGAAAAGATACTCTACTGGGGAAATGAATTTCAATTATGTTTACGAGTTGTCTTTTTATTACAAGTTAAAATGAAATATGTTTGACTTTGAAAAGATAGAACTTTACTTTATGAAATTTGATTGATTTTGAAAAGATACTCTGCTGGGGAAATGAATTTCAATTATGTTTACGAGTTTTCTTTTTATTACAAGTTAATACATGGGGAGTTTGCTAGGCAAATATTATTCATCCCAACTAATTTCAACCAGGTTATTTTCATTGTTTTTCATTAAAAATATTGAAAATGTTTTTCTATAGAATTGAAAGTGTTTTTTATGGATTTAGTTGAGCAAACACTGTTCATCCCAATTAATCCAAGAAAATTATTTGTGTTGTCCTCAATAAAAAAAATATGAAATATGGAATCTTCGATGTTGCCAATGAACTTTTCAAATATTCCCATCCGCATTTTGTAAAGTTATTCAACTGATCATAATGGATAAAGTGACACACTTCATCTGCACATTGGAATACAAACTCCAACTTGGTCACGAATCTCCCATTTTCGAGCCATCGTTTTGGCTTGAACTCATAACAATCCTTTTAACAAATGCTCTCAATTCAAGCCATGGAGTAGAAGAGGCTTAGCATCAGAAGAGGCATAATAACATCGACCCAACTTTCACTTTCTTTTTATTTGGTAGGATGTTGTAATATTTTTGTTTGGATATAGTTAAAATGGATGGAATTTGTCTATGGTATTTACCGTGGTATTTGCTCATGGTGTTGACTCATAGTAGTTTTTGGTACTGACTCGTGGTATTTGCTCATGGTGTTGACTCATGGTATTTTTTGGCACTGACTCATGGTATTTTCTTTCGTTTTTCGAGGGAAAACAATAAAATTAAGTCTCTAGAGAGTCCACCAAACTTATAAAAAGGCATAGTAGCCTAACAGTGTGATCATCCCAAGTTATCTATCTGTGTGTCTTTGGTGAGAACGGGGCAAGTTGAGTTCTAGTTTGATCCTAGGGACGAAAACTTGTGGGTGAATTTTTCTGGTAGATCTATCCAAAGTCCATGATTGTGCTTCAGTTTCTTGTTTTCTTATTTGATAAGCAGTCCTGCATGCCCTTGAAGGGGACAAATATTTATGTATGGGTATGTAATAATAAAGAGTTGTAGTTGCAAATTGTGTTCATGTTACTTGTTGAAAATTTTCTATTTAAAACATTAAAATGTATTAGATCTATCATAATTTTTAAGATTTGGGATGATATTAGAGTTGTGCATCTTGAAGGAATTTTGTTTCCAAGATTGTGATAACCTCGGTGAGATTTCTTCTTACCTTAATTGGCAGTCTCAATCTTCAGTGGTCTCTGTTATCACCCTAGTTGGTCTCTTACTTTCAGTTAATTTTGAAGTTTTTCCTACGCCGAGTTCGATGAATGAATCTTGATCTATTTTGGTGATATCAATTTTTCGGTTTTTGGCGTTAATCATTTTATGGGACTTAAAGGGCAATCGTTTCTCTGGTTTATCTATAAGGGCGAGCAGAATATTTCATTGTGAAGTCCAAAAGGCCACTGCTCTGGTTATATATTGTTCGCCCCTGGTCTACTGCAAGTCAGAGAGATCATCAATCGGATCCATATCATTTTTTCAAAGAATCCATATTATATCTACACCTGCGCACATCATTTCATTCATAATTTTGTTGGGGCCTTTGTTGCGGGCAAGATCCAAGATTCGTATGTAGGAATATTTTCTTGAAGTTCAAGATATGCCAGATCTAGAGACTGATTGTCTCATTTAGGAAGTTATTCATTGTTCGAGGTTTTTGATATATTTCAGTGAAAAAATTTGGTAATCGGAGGGCCAAGATCATAAAATCCATTGCCCGAGAAGTCTTGGAAAGAAGACCATGAACTTAGATCTGGAAGAGGTTGAGGCATTCAATCATTATCAGACAAGGAGGCCTAGATCTGCTACCATAATAATTTTCCGGAGGCCGAGATGTAGTCTTTTTATTAGAGGTCGATTCTAACTCACTCCAGAAGGCCGAGATTTGCTCTTCTCAGGGATTGGGTGTATTTCAGTTCAAAAGATTGAGATTCATGTTTTTGGTAGAGAGTTGAAGATCTATCATTATGTTATTGCATTAAGTTTATTTTTGCAATTATAGACACGGAGATCAATTGATATTTTCAAGATCAAGCTTGTTTAGCTCAGATCTGTGGCTACATGTATGTTGTTCAAGGGCCGAGGGCTTTTGGTATTGATCTACCATTTACAAGAGAAAGTTGAGGGTATTAAACAACTGATCGAGATCTACGATAGGGTAATTATCTGAGGATCGAATGTAGTTTATTGGTGTCACAATCCGTGGGGTTTGAAGGGAAAATACTCTCCTATTAGCAAGCCGAGAGTATATCAATGGAGATTTAATCTATCAAAGTATCATTAGTTGCAGGGATTCTATCATAGTATCATTAGTTTTAGGGATTCCAGCTGAGCCAGAAATTTCGCAGACCACAAAATTGGAAGACCAAGTTGACATGAAGTTAAGGTCAGTCGCATTGCTATCAGTTGGAGGATGAATTAACTAGGGCCAAGAAAACCGTTGGTCCGAATTTTAATTTGCACAGGGGTCTAAAAAAAATTAATATGGTGCTCTGACTTAATTCTTGAAGGGGATTGAGCTGAGAATGGCGGAGACGTTGTTAGAAAAAATTGAAGTGGCAGAGGAGAAGAGTCTCACTCAGAAATTCAATTGCTGAAAAGTCAACTGGCACAGAAATAGGTTGCGGCGAGGATATACAACTAAATAGGGACTTAATAAAATACAAAACTCATTTATGACAAAACATAGTAAAACAAAAAGAGGTTGTGGTAAATCTATTTGTGAAAGATTAATACCATAATGCAACAAGCCACACTTTCTATTATATATCAAAACATAAGGAAATTACGTTCACATGATAAATGGACGCTGCATCTCCGAGTGAAAAACACAACAAACTTACTGGGATTTACCCATTACTGGGTTCCAAAGTAAATTTCCGTAAAATTGGTTTTCACGCACCCACCAATATTTCTTCCATGATTTTCTCCTCACTACCTCATAGACTCTTGCTCTCTCTAACTTTCCCAACTATGCAAATGAATTCTACATTCATATTTATCTCAACATACAAATTTTGACATTAATACATGACAGAGGAAATAATTAATACGCAACATGGGCGATTTTACATACTTAATGGTTTTTTGAACTTGTAGGTGTTGTGGAATATGGGCAACAGTTGTGGAGTGAATGCTTGCCCATACTTGTTTACTAAACATCATTAAATGCCTTAACTTCTGTGATGTGTTGCGGAATGGTCTGCGATGTACTTCTTCTTTCACTGGTTTTCTGAACTTGCAGGTGTAGTGGAATGTGGGCAACAGTTGCGGAGTGAATGTTTTCCCATACTTGTTTACTAAACTTCATTAAATGCCTTAACTTCTGTGATGTGTTGCGAAATAGTATGCGATGTACTTCTTCTTTGACTTCTGTCATTTCCCCTGCAATCAAAATCGCAACCGTGGAGTGGTTGACTGGGCAAGCATGGTGTTTATCAGTGTGTTTAAGGCGGTGGTTGGGATGATTATTTCCAACACTCCCCCTTAATCACAAATTCTGCGATTGACAATTCCCAAACAATCTCTGAGATAAACAAAAATTCTGTGTGCCAATGGTTTTGTGAAAATATCAGCAAACTGTTCCTGTGACCTGCAGTGAGGAAACACAATTTCATCATTGTTAATCAAATCTCTGATAAAATGATATTTAGCATCAATATGCTTGGTTCTCTTGTGAGAAACAAAATTCTTTGATAATGCAATTGCGGATGTGTTGTAGCAGAAAATAGTTGTTGTTCCCTCTTGGTCGTGGCAAAGATCCCTCAACATCTGTCTCATCCAAACTGTCTGACATGCTACTACTGCTGCGACGACATATTCAGCTTTTATTGTTGACAGTGACACTATTGGCTGCTTGTTGGAGGCCAATGAAATGGCTCTGGAACACAAATGAAAACATATCCTGACGTGCTCTTTTTGTCATCGACACTTCCTGCCCAATCACTGTCGGTGCAACCAACCAGCGTGAAATCATCTGTTGCGGTGTACGAAACGCCATATTGTTTTGTCCCATTGACATACCTTAGAATCATTTTTGTTGCTTGCTAATGTGTCTCTTTGGTGTCTCCATGAACCTCGACACCAAACTCACTCCATACATTATATCCGGCCTAGTGGCGGTCAAATACATCAAGCTGCCTATCATGCTTTTTTATAAGGTCAGATTGACATTGTTGTTGCAATATTCTTTGCTCAACTTCAAGCCCATGATAGTTGGAGTTTGTGCAAGTTTGTTTTTCTGCATTTTAAACCTCTCCAAAATGTCCACCACATACTTTACTTGAGAAATAAAAATTCCATTTTCTATTTGCTTTACTTCTATGCCCAAAAAATACCTTAACAACCCCAAGTCAGTCATTTCAAATTCATTCTTCATGACTTGTTTGAAATCAGCGATGAGGAAATCATCAATGCCCGTAAAAATCAAATCATCTACATATAAGACGATAGTAAGAATCTTAACGTCGCTCTCTTTGATATAGAGAATAGGCTCACCATCACACTTGTCGAAACCATTGTCCAACAAGTAGGCATCTATCCTGCTGCACGCAGTGCTTGCTTCAGCCCATAAAGAGCTTTCCTCAACCGATACATTTTTTCTTCTTTGCCTTGTACCTCATAACTAGGCGATTGCGCAACATACACTTCTTCTTTTAGCACTCCATTTAAGAACGCTGATTTTACATCCATTTGATACACTTTCCATTTATGTTGTGCGGCAATCGCCACAACTGTACACACTATCTCTATCCTCGCGACTCACACGAACGTCTCCGCATAATCTCTTCCCTGCTGCTGCTTGTAAATTTTGACAACTAGCCTTGCTTTGTTCCTTTCAATCTTACCGCCGACATTGCTCTTGGTCTTATAGACCCACTTCACTCCAATGACATGTTTACCTTGTAGCAAGTCCAGTAACTCCCACGTGTCGTTCCTTTCTATTGCTTCTATTTCTTCCTCCATTGTCGCAACCCATTTTTCTACTTTGACTGCATCTTCAAAATGGATTGGGTCATCTACATGACAAAATAATGCAAATGAGGAATTCATACTAGTGCTGCTATCAACTTCATCTTGCTGATAAATTTCATTTTCATTTTTGAATTTTGGCCTTCTTATGCTTGCTAAAGATGGGCTTGATATGTCACTTGGTGTTGCGCTTTGCGGCAAGCTTGGAGAAGCACTTGCTTGACTGCATGACATTGTACTATTATTTGTTGATAGCGTTCCTTGTTGCCTGCTTTGTTGCGCTTGAATAGGAGTAGAGGGAGTCACTATTGAGGAATTGTTTGTTGCTGTCAATTCCTCTTTTTTCTCATGTGGTATACATGCTTTCACATTGACTGTCTTCTCTAAACTTCCATCCCATGCTTCTTCTTCTATGAACTACACATCTATGTTGGTTATGACCTTCTTGGTTAATGGATTGTAGAGTTTGTATGCTTTGGATTCATCACTATATCCAACAAATATGCATTCCCCCCCCCCTTGTTGTCCAACTTCTTCCTCAACTCATCTAGGACATGTGCATACGCCATACATCCAAACACTCTCATGTGAGTGACACTATGCTTTCTTCCACTCCATGCCTCTTTGGGAACTATGTTCTTGATGCTTTTGGTTGGACAACTATTCAAGATATATACTGCACAAGTGACAACTTCAACCCAATAATCATTTGGCAAATGCTTTACCTTCAACATACTCCTTGCCATTTCCACAATGGTCCTATTCTTCCTTTCCACCACACCATTTTTCTGAGGTATATATCTTGTTCTAAATTGCTTTTGAATTCCATGTTTCCTGCAAAAACGTAGGAAATCATTTGAGATGTATTCGCCACCTCTATCAGTCCTAAGGACTTTGATGTAGTGTCCACTTTGCTTCTCAACAAGAGCCTTGTAATGGTGAAAGCGCTCAAACACTTCACTTTTCTATTTTAGGAGATAAACCCATGTCTTCCTTGTGTAGTCATCTATGAAGGTCAATAGATAATGGTTGCCACCAAATGATGGTGACTGCATTGGTCCAAATAAATATGAGTGGACAATCTCCAAAGATGCCTTTTCCCTTACTGAATTTCCCGCTGGAAATGTCTCTCTATGTTGTTTTCCCAAGATACATTCTTCACATAGGCTATTTGGTTTTTCTATGAGTGGCAAACCCTTCACCATGCCTTTCCTATACAACAAATTCAAACCTCCAAAGTTGAGATGACCAAATCTCAAATTCCATAACCAATTTTCATCTTTAACTTTTGTTTGATAGTTCACTTGTGCGACAACTTCCTATTTTCTTCCATCCTCTTGTGAGTTCATTAATAGTTGTGTTTGTGCACCTTCTTCTTTCAAATCTGATCTTATCTTTAGGGGAAACATTCTATTGTTTGTCATCTACACCTTTGTAATCAGTTGTCTTCTTGGAGGCCTATCCAAAATTGTGCACACATCGTTTTTGAAGAAGACATTGTAGCCCTTTTGCATAAGTTATCCAATGCTTATGAGCTTATGCTTCAGACCGGGGACAAAGTAAACATCTGAGATTTACTTCTTCTCTCCCTTCTTTGTTAAGATATTAACTCTTCCTTTTCCCATGACTCAGACTTTGCTATCAGTCCCCAATGTCACTTTAGATTTCACACTTTCATCTAGACTGGAAAACATTTCTATGTTCCCTGACATATGGTTGCTAAACCTTGAATCTAGATACCATATATCACTTTGTTTTTCTTGTGCTACATTACAAGCTAAAAACATGCTATCATGGTTCTGATTTTCTTTTGTGAAATTTACACTTGGTTTGTTACTAATGTCATATTGCTTCTTTGTACATTCATTCGCATAATGACCATACTTTTTATAATAATGACATTAAACTTGAGATTTATCATACCTCTGACCTTGTGGTTAAATTTGGCTTGGGCCTTGACTTGGATTTTACTTGCTTCTCCTTCCACTTGTGCTTGAAACGTTGCTTCTTCCACCTCTGTGTGGGCTTCTTCCTCTTCCTCTAGCATATGATCTTCCTCTGCCTCAACCTTGACCAAATGAAAGTTGTGTCTTGAAGGCATGCTCCAATGAGGAGTGTTACACAGTATTTTGTCACCGTCCCCATTACCCCTTCTCCCATACATTAGAGGACCTATTCCGGGACCTGTGAGAAGTGAAATAACTTGAAAACACCTGCATTGTATCCCTTAAAGTATGTACTCCATATGCCCTGAAGACACCTTCTGCAAAATACCCAAAAATATAGCCCTTTCTCCATTGGCGTTATTCCACAGTGTGCTACTCGCGCCAATGGGAGAAATCCTCCAGAGAGGGTGCGCCAGCTGGCGCTCTATCTCAGAGTCGCACTAGCGCGAACCCAGTTGGGTAAAGCTTTTAACAAACAAACTTCCGAAGGTTCCTTCCACCCTATCCATGAACTAATTCCAGTTTGAGTTGGTTCAGTTGGGCTTCGTATCTCCCAAGGAGGGAAGTAGTTCTCCACCTCTCATGGAAGCTTCCTAATGATAAGGATAATCCCATGAATCAAGTGGATGGTCTTATCTACTCCTCCTACCTCTATATAAGCTTGTTCTTTCCCCTTTGACAAGCTAGTTAGTAATTCTACTTTTCAAGCTCCCAAATCTAAGTCCCAAAGTCTCAGAATTGCTAAGCTCATCTTGCAAGAGGTCTTGTTCATCCCTATGAGGCTAAATCTTTAGGGAGGAGATCCATGTCCAAGTAATCAAGGAGAGAGAGGCTTGTTCCCCATCCCTTACAAGCTTTACAAGGCATGTGTTGTTGATTCACCCAGCCAAAAGAGGATTTGACGTCAGAACTTGGTTGTATTCTCTTTTGTTTATCAATAATAATAGACGACTATTATTATGATTCCACTCATGTGTATTTATTATGACGTTTGAGTTGTATCCTTTTTGGCTAATACATAGTTGCATTTCTTGGATTTTATGCTTGTATTTGTCTTGTTCTTTGCATGTGCAGGTGTCTATTCACGAAGATCATGAGGATTGTGACCGACTGAAGCGAAAGAACGGAAGCGACGACCCTTCTACGAATATAAGCGTTGGATTTGAGGTAGGCTCTCATCATTGGCCTTTACTTTGCAATTAGGGACCTGCGTGTTAGCGTTGTTTGATTGTTGCTAGACCCCATTTAGGCTAGTGGGATCGCCTTTGCCCGCAGAGGGGATTTACCTACACAACAATTTGGCGACTCTGCTGGGGAGTTGGCTTTTGCCTTGTTTGTTTATCTTGTCTTGTTGTTTGATTTGTAAACTTTAGATGGAGCCTGAAGTCTGGCTAGATAGCCTTTGAAATGCTATTGCTTTGCATTAGCGAAGTAGATCAACGCTACTTCAGTCCATCTCCGGTTTGGTTTGCAAACTAAACGACTTGGGACTAGCCTTGTTCCTTGATTGTTTCCTTGGTTTCTCCCGCTTGTTTTGCTTTTTGGGTTGGATACCTGTGTTGTTTTTGCCTCTTGAGAGTACTTAGGTATTGCTAGTTTAGCCTTGGATTTTGTGTTTTATTTTTCCATAGCAAACTCTACTGCCGCTAGTTTATAGCGTGACAGTCGCGCCAGTTGGCGCATGTTGCTCACTTACAACCCGCGCCAATCCTGAAAGGCGCTAGTTGCAACCTGACAGTCGTGCCAGGCCTGTAAACTTTTGAATTTTGCTTGGTTCTTGACTTTTTGAGCTTTGGTTTTGTCCTAAGTACCTTTACTAGACTACTTTGGTGTGTTGGAGTGTGATTTGACTAGTTTTGATCGCTACCCTTTGGGTGTTCGCTTTTTTCCTCTCGATTTCGCGTTTCTAGCCCTAGGGCATCTAGTGGCCTTGTGAATCGAGCCTTCCTAAGGTGTTTCGATCTTTTTGTTTTCCAGTCGACTCTCTTTCTTGCTCCCTTACACTTGTTTGGTAGTCGTGAATCATTTCGTTGCGTTATTTAGGTGATTTGCTTCGTCTTCACTTGAATTTTGCTCCGTCTCACTTTGAGCCTAGATCACACGGCTCATTGTTGTCTTTGGGACCCCTTTTGATTCTTTGGATGTTTGATTTGTGTTTTGAGGAACTGAACGTGTGTGTATTGGTTAGAATTTGTTAGTGTTATTTCTCAAAAGCTCTTTAGTGCATTGTGCCATTAAGTTTACAATTATAGACACGGAAATCAATTGATATTTTCAAGATCAAGCTTGTTTAGCTCAGATCTGTGGCTACATGTATGTTGTTCAAGGGCCGAGGGCTTTTGGTATTGACCTACCATTTACAAGAGAAAGCTGAGGGTATTAAACAAGTGATCAAGATCTACGATAAGGTAATTATTTGAGGGTCAAATGCAGTTTATTGGTGTCACAATCTGTGGGGTTTGAAGGGAAAATACTCTCCTATTAGCAAGCTGAGAGTATATCAATGGAGATTTAATCTATCAGAGTATCATTAGTTGCAGGGATTCTATCAGAGTATCATTAGTTTTAGGGATTCCAGCCAAGCCAGAAATTTCGCAAACCACAAAATTGGAAGACCAAGTTGATATGAAGTTAAGGTCAGTCGCGTTGCTATCAGTTGGAGGATGAATTAACTAGGGCCAAGAAAACCGTTGGTCCGAATTTTAATTTGTACAGGGGTCTAAAAAAAATAATATGGTGCTCTAATTTAATTCTGGAAGGGGATTGAGCTGAGAACGGTGGAGACGTTGTTAGAAAAAATTGAAGGGGCAGAGGAGAAGAGTCTCACTCAGAAATTCAGTTGTTGAAAAGTCAATTGGCTCAGAAATAGGTTACGCCGAGGATATCACAACTACACAGGGACTTAATAAAATACAAAACTCATTTATGACAAAACATAGTAAAACAAAAGAGGTTGTGGTAAATCTATTTGTGAAAGATTAATACCATAATTCAACAAGCCACACTTTCTATTATATGTCAAAACATAAGGAAATTACGTTCATTTATGACAAAACAGAGTAAAACAAAAGAGGTTGCGATAAATCTACTTGTGAAAGATTAATACCATAATGCAACAAGCCACACTTTCTATTATATGTCAAAACATAAGGAAATTACGTTCACATGATAAATGGACGCTGCATCTCCGAGTGAAAAACACAACAAACTTACTAGGATTTACCCATTACTGGGTTCCAGAGTAAACTTCTGTAAAATTGGTTTTCACGCACCCACCAATATTTCTTCCATGATTTTCTCCTCACTACCTCAGAGACTCTTGCTCTCTCTAACTTTCCCAACTATGCAAATGAATTCTACATTCATATTTATCTCAACATACAATTTTGACATTAATACATGACAGAGGAAATAATTAATACGCAACATGGGCGATTTTACATACTTAATGGTTTTTTGAACTTGCAGGTGTTGTGGAATATGGGCAACAGTTTTGGAGTGAATGCTTGCCCATACTTGTTTACTAAACATCATTAAATGCCTTAACTTCTGTGATGTGTTGCGGAATGGTCTGCGATGTACTTCTTCTTTGACTGGTTTTCTGAACTTGCAGGTGTCGTGGAATGTGGGCAACAGTTGCGGAGTGAATGCTTTCCCATACTTGTTTACTAAACTTCATTAAATGCCTTAACTTCTATGACGTGTTGCGGAATTGTCTGTGATGTACTTCTTCTTTGACTTCTGTCATTTCACCTACAAACAAAATCGCAACCATCGAGTGGTTGACTGGGCAAGCATGGTGTTTATCAGTGTGTTTAAGGCGGTGGTTGGGATGATTATTTCCAACACTCCCTGTTAATCACAAATTCTGCCATTGACAATTCCCAAAGAATCTCTGAGATAAACAAAAATTCTGCGTGCCAATGGTTTTGTGAAAATATCAGCAAACTGTTCCTGTGACCTGCAGTGCGGAAACACAATTTCATCATTGTTAATCAAATCTCTGATAAAATGATATTTAGCATCAATATGCTTGGTCCTCTTGTGAGAAACAAAATTCTTTGATAATGCAATTGCGGATGTGTTGTAGCAGAAAATAGTTGTCGTTCCCTCTTGGTCGTGGCAAAGATCCCTCAACATCTATCTCATCCAAACTGTCTGACATGCTACTACTGCTGCGACGACATATTCAGCTTTTGTTGTTGACAGTGACACTATTGGCTGCTTGTTGGAGGCCAATAAAATGGCTCTGGAACCCAAATGAAAACATATCCTGACGTGCTCTTTCTGTCATCAACACTTCTGCCCAATCACAGTCGGTGCAACCAACCAGCCTGAAATCATCTGTTGCAGTGTACGAAACGCCATATTGTTTTGTCCCATTGACATACCTTAGAATCATTTTTGTTGCTTGCTAATGTGTCTCTTTGGTGACACCAAACTCACTCCATACATTATATCTGGCCTAGTGGTGGTCAAATACATCAAGCTGCCTATCATGCTTTTTTATAATGTCAGATTGACATTGTTGCTGCAATCTTCTTTGCTCAACTTCAAGCCCATGATAGCTGGAGTTGGTGCGGGTTTGTTTTTCTGCATTTTAAACCTCTCCAAAATTTCCACCACATACTTTGCTTGAGAGATAAAAATTCCATTTTCTATTTGCTTTACTTCTATGCCCAAAAAATACCTTAACAACCCCAAGTCAGTCATTTCAAATTCTTTCTTCATGACTTGTTTGAAATCAGCGATGAGGAAATCATCAATGCCCGTAAAAATCAAATCATCTACATATAAGACGATAGTAAGAATCTTAACGTCGCTCTCTTTGATATAGAGAATAGGCTCACCATCACACTTTTCGAAACCATTGTCCAACAAGTAGGCATCTATCCTGCTGCACGCAGTGCTTGCTTCAGCCCATAAAGAGCTTTCCTGAACCGATACATTTTTTCTTCTTTGCCTTGTACCTCATAACTGGGCGATTGCGCAACATACACTTCTTCTTTTAGCACTCCATTTAAGAACACTGATTTTACATCCATTTGATACACTTTCCATTTATGTTGTGCAGCAATCACCACAACTGTACACACTATCTCTATCCTCGTGACTGGCGCGAACGTCTCCGCATAATCTATTCTCTTCTGCTGCTTGTATCTTTTGACAACTAGCCTTGCTTTGTTCCTTTCAATCTTACCGCCGACATTGCTCTTGGTCTTATAGACCCACTTCACTCCAATGACATGTTTTCCTTGCGGCAAGTCCAGTAACTCCCACGTGTCGTTCCTTTCTATTGCTTCTATTTCTTCCTCCATTGCCGCAACCCATTTTTCTTCTTTGACTGCATCTTCAAAATGGATTGGGTCATCTACATGACAAAATAATGCAAATGAGGAATTCAGACCAATGCTGCTATCAACTTCATCTTGCTGATAAATTTCATTTTAATTTTTGAATTTTGGTCTTCTTATGCTTGCTGAAGATGGGCTTGATATGTCACTTGGTGTTGCGCTTTGCGGAAAGCTTGGAGAAGCACTTGCTTGACTGCATGACATTGTACTATTATTTGTTGATAGTGTTCCTTGTTGCCTACTTTGTTGCGCTTGAATAGGAGTAGAGGGAGTCACTATTGAGGAATTTTTTGTTGCTTTCAATTCCTCTTTTTCCTCATGTGGTATACATGCTTTCACATTGATTGTCTTCTCTAAACTTCCATCCAATGCTTATTCTTCTATGAACTACACATCTATGTTGGTTATGACCTTCTTGGTTAATGGATTGTAGAGTTTGTATGCTTTGGATTCATCACTATATCCAACAAATATGCATTCCCCCCCTGTTGTCCAACTTCTTCGTCAACTCATCTAGGACATGTGCATACGCCATACATCCAAAGACTCTCATGTGAGTGACACTATGCTTTCTTCCACTCCATGCCTCTTTGGGAACTACGTTCTTGATGCTTTTGGTTGGACATATATTCAAGATATATACTGCACAAGTGACAACTCCAACCCAATAATCATTTGGCAAATTCTTTACCTTCAACATAATCCTTGCCATTTCCACAATGTTCCTATTCTTCCTTTCCACCACACCATTTTGCTGAGGTATATATCTTGTTGTAAATTGCTTGTGAATTCCATGTTTCCTACAAAAACGTAGGAAATCATTTGAGATGTATTCGACACCTCTGTCAGTCCTAAGGACTTTGATGTAGTGTCCACTTTGCTTCTCAACAAGAGCCTTGTACTGGTGAAAGCGCTCAAACACTTCACTTTTTTGTTTTAGGAGATAAACCCATGTCTTCCTTGTGTATTCATCTATGAAGTTCAATAGATAATGGTTGCCACCAATTGATGGTGACTGCATTGGTCCAAATAAATTTGAGTTGACAATCTCCAAAGGTGCCTTTTCCCTTACTGAATTTCCCACTGGAAATGTCTCTCTATGTTGTTTTCCCAAGATACATTCTTCACATAGGCTGTTTGGTTTTTCTATGAGTGGCAAAGCCTTCACCATGCCTTTCCTATACAACAAATTCAAACCTCCAAAGTTGAGGTGACCAAATCTCAAATTCCATAACCAATTTTCATCTTTAACTTCTGTTTGATAGTTCACTTGTGCGACAACTTCCTCTTTTCTTCCATCCTCTTGTGAGTTCATTAATAGTTGTGTTTGTGCACCTTCTTCTTTCAAATATGATCTTATCTTTAGGGGAAACATTCTATTGTTTGTCATCTACACCTTTGCAATCAGTTGTCTTCTTGGAGGCCTATCCAAAATTGTGCACACATCGTTTTTGAAGAAGACATTGTAGCCCTTTTGCATAAGTTATCCAATGCTTATGAGCTTATGCTTCAGACCGGGGACAAAGTAAACATCTGAGATGTACTTCTTCTCTCCCTTCTTTGTTAAGATATTAACTCTTCTTTTCCCATGACACAAACTTTGCTATCAGTCCCCAATGTCACTTTAGATTTCACACTTTCATCTAGACTGGAAAACATTCTATGTTCCCTGACATATGGTTGCTACACCTTGAATCTAGATACCATATATCACTTTGTTTTTCTTGTGCTACATTACAAGCTAAAAACATGCTATCATGGTTCTGATTTGCGTTTGTGAAATTTACACTTGGTTTGTTACTAATGTCATATTGCTTCTTTGTACATTCATTTGCATAATGACCATACTTTTTACAGTAATGACATTAAACTTGAGATTTATCATACCTCTGACCTTGTGGTTAATTTTGGCTTGGGCCTTGACTTGGATTTTGATTGCTTCTCCTTCCACTTGTGCTTGAAACGCTGCTTCTTCCACCTCTGTGTGGGCTTCTTCCTCTTCCTCTAGCATATGATCTTCCTCTGTCTTGACCTTGACCAAATGAAAGTTGTGTCTTGAAGGCATGCTCCAATGAGGATCTTGTTTCTTTATTCAGTCTATGTTCATGAGAAATCAGTGATGCATGAAGACCATCCACAGAGAACTGCGAGAGATCCTTTGTCTCTTATATGGCCACAACAATGGCATCAAACCTTGCTCGCAAACTTCTCAAAAATTTCTCAACTATTCTTCTTTCTTCAAGTGTCTCACCATGAGACCTGATTTGAGTAACCAACCCAATTACATGTGAAAAAAACGAGTCTACATTCTTAAACTCTTTCATACAAAGTGTTTCAAAATATCTTCTCAACATTTGCAGCTTTGCTATCTTGAATTTTTCCATGCCTTGGTAGTCTGTCTAGAGGGTGTCCCATGCTTGCTTGGACTTCGTTGCTGCTACAACCCTTGGGAAAATACTCTCATGAGCTGCTTGAAAAATATAGAATGGGGCTTTTGAATCCTTCTTCCTGTTGTCCCTCAACAAATCTCTTTCTGCTTGAGACAGGACATTGTATGCTACTACATCTACTGATTCTGGAAAACCATTCTCCACCAAATCCCAAATGTCTTGAGACGAAAACAAAGCCTTCATTGTAATAGCCCAATAATCATAATTTTTGCCATTAAACTGAGGTATTTGAGGATTAGTCAAGATTGTGCTTGATGTTTCCATTTCTGAGTGTAAAAAAAACTTTCTACCTTCTGGTAAATACGCTAAAAAATAATCTGCCCTCAAAACAATTTTAACTGCTAGTAAAAACATTTGTTTTTATTCTAACATAGTTTAACCTACTCTGATACCATGTTAGAAAATTTTTACGGGGCAGAGGAGAGGAGTCTCACTCAGAAATTCGGTTCCATAAAAGTCAACTGGCTCATAAATAGTTTGCGGCGAGGATATCGCAACTACACAGGGGCTTAATAAAATACAAAACTCATTCACGACAAAATAGAGTAAAACAAAAGAGGTTGCGGTAAATCTACTTGTGAAAGATTAATACCATAACACAACAAGCCACACTTTCTATTATATGACAAAACACAAGGAAATTACATTCACGTGATAAACGGAGGCTGCAACTCCAAGTGAAAAACACAACAAACTTGCTATGATTTACACATTACTGGGGTTGCGGAGTAAACTTCTATAAAACTCCATAAAGATGGTTTTCACACGCCCACCAATATTTCCTCCACGATTTTCTCCTCACTACCTCACAGAATCTCGCTCGCTAACTTTCCCAACTATGAAAATTAATTTTACATTCATATTTATCTCAACATACAAATTTTGACATTAATACTTGACAAAGGAAATAATTAATACGCAGCATGGGCGATTTTACATAGTAAATGGTTTTCTGAACTTCGAAGTGTTGTGAAGTGTGGGCAACAGTTGCAGAGTGAATTCTTTCCCATACTTGATTACTAAACTTCATTAAATGCCTTAACTTTTGTGATGTGTTGCGGAATGGTCTGCGATTTACTTCTTCTCTCACTTCTGTCCTTTAGCCTGGAAACAAAATCGCAACCGTGGAGTGGTTGACTAGGCAAGCATGGTGTTTGTCAATGTGTTTAAGGTAGTGGTTGGGATTATTACTTCCAACATACGTCACCATATGATGTGAAGACCAAGTGGGAATCGAGGAATTGAATTACAACCTGGATATGGATGGAAGGTTTTTAATACATATTGCCTTGAATTCAACATGGATTAGAAATGGTATCAAGATGAAACATATGAAGGTTATGAGAGATAATAAGTGGGAGAGATAATCAATAGAAAAAAAAATATGATGGGTATAATAATTGCATTATGTATTTGGTAATGCATCCCTTTGTTAATTAAATTCTCAGGCATATTGTGAGTTGTGCCAATATTGGAAAAGTCCTACTATTGGAAGCATAAATCATCCAATTTAGCCAAGACCCTGCACCATTGGGAGTCGAGACAGGTGGGTCCTTCGACTTGGATTTCTGGGTTGGTGATGCTTCAGGTGTTTTTCTCTTCTTCGAATTGTGGAATGATGAAATAATTATTGCGTTGAGTTCTGAGGTGACATCAAGAGGAGTCCCAGAAGGTAGTCAAGCCACAAACAAAAGAAAGAGGGTCAAATTTTAGAAGGGTTATATTATCAAAATAACCCCATTTTTTTTTAAGGAGTTGTCTAGAGTGCCAATTTCTGAGGATTATTATAGAACGCTGAGAACCTCCAACAATACCTTGTGACGAGTCTGTTGATCCATCTGAAGACTGAGATTGTTATTCCGAGGTGTTGATCTTGAAGATTTCATGATTGTAATTACTTTTCCTACAAGGACTAATCATTGACTTTATTCACGAGATCGTTTTCCTCATTGAGACTGAATCTGATTGTGGGGACGAATCTTTGGTGGAGGCAGATCATTCCCATAAATGCTAGGACAAGTTTCTTTAGCTTATTTTTCTTAGGGTTGAGTTGCTTTGTTTTCTCTTTTGGATTAGGTGTCTTATTGAATCTCTTTGTAAACTTTCCCGATTAGATTAATAACAAACATTAAAAAAAAATCCACCAGCTATCACAGGGATGATTTTGCAGAGTGTTAGAATAATTTCTTCCATTAGGCTATTATTTTTTGCAATTTTTTCTACTATTAGTGAGAATTCAAGGCCAATATAGATCAATTTCTTAAAAGGGGTAAATCAAATTTATTGAAAAAAGTTGGGAAGAGAGAAGGAAGGCTAAGCCATAATGTCATCATTTTACTTTTGGAAAAACCTCAAGAATCGACATGGTAATACATCAATTGGTCCTTTGGGGTACAATACTTCTTCAAATGAAAATTGGCAACAACTTACAGATCATAAGAAAGAGCAGAACAACAAGCCTTTCTCTCGGAAGGTCCATGCTATCCTTCAATAGTCAAAGGATATTTGGGAGGAATATGTGAAAAGCAAGCATCTCTTTGAACTTGGATCCAAAATGTAGTATACAAACTCCAAAGACATACTCTTACGGTTGGACACATTAGATACATCTTTGTCCTTGATAAAGCAATCAAATTGGAAAAGGTCAGGTTGGGCCTTGAAGCCATCAATGACTGCTTTGATACAGCCCATGTTCTTGGAGCATTCTTGTGAAAAGGTTAGGCTCACAGTTACCTCTTGTCTCAACAAGATCATAACTTTAATTTCGCCATTACCACCTTACAACAATGATATCATGAGGGAGAAATTTGAAATTGATAGTAGAAACCCTTCAAGGGTTGAACACCATCATGCTTCCTAACTTTCAAAAGCAACACAAAATTCTAGAACTGATGCAAGAGTTCGGTTTTGGCACATTCATGTTAAATCTGGAATGTGATGAGTTGATCTTTCTGTTGCTCCAATACTTTTACACCAATATTACATTAGCTCATTCAGGCCATGTCAAGACATGCATGTGAAAGATTGTGTCCCTGTTCTTAAAAGGATATGTCGACATCGGCAAGATACTAAGATCAAAATCGTTGACCATTCGGAGGAAGGAACCAATGGTATCACCAGTCGCCTATGATCTAGTCGAGAAGTTGGCTAGGAAAAACATAAAATTTCTCAGAAGGGTGTTGACTAGGAAGGAGTTGAGAAGGATTGATGGAGGAAGCAAGAACAAAACCTGCAACAAGAATGAACTAAGAAGGATAGGATTATGCTTTATCTGCAAGGGAACTTGGGCACTTAACCATTCACATCTAGGTGATAGGAAGGAGGAAACAAGGACAGAACATGAGGAGATTCCTCCAGATCATGGGGAGTATTCTATAGTTGGGTCTATTGATCTTCAGGATGGTGAGAAAACACATGATATTAGTCAGGGAGACTTGCAAGATGACAAGCATTCAGAAGTGCATGCGGTAGACTCCTATACAACTGAGTCCATAGGTCTCCAGGGGAATGTCCATAAAGAATATATATATCCTAAAATCCTATTATTACTATTTTTGGAATTAGAATAGATTTTATTTAGGTAACCCAATGTAATAATTTTTTAATAGAATTCATTCATGCAAATAATAATTTTCAATAACCATTTAAAAACTATTTAATTAAATGAATTACTTATGATACTATTCATGGTACCTAATCGTGCTTATTTCTAGAAATAAAATAATATATTATTAATCTTAATATTATAAAAATAAAAATAATATTAAATTTATTAATATAATTTTTGGCCTGGGTCCTGGGGTCAAAAATAGCCGTTAGGTAGCTGTTGGAGTCTCTGCTCAGTCTATTTAATATGCTAAGCCAGGTCTGTCTCTTCAACTTGTCCTGACGATGAACCACACTGTTACAGCTCCAAATCTCACCAGTATGGTTTGTGATGCTACAGCCAGGGCCTAGGGCGACCCCTCCTTCCAGACCTGGTCATATATCTAAAAAACAGTGTTTTATTCCCTGTACGCGACATTGCCCTGAGTTAAACGCGTATATACGCGGGTTCATACATATCTAACCCGCGTATATGTATTAAAACACTTAAAAAATATATAAATTCCTTATTTTCGGGCGGAGATCGCGGGTTTTACCTGCTGATCACCTGTTAGTGCCCGTGGCCTCAACTGTCCCCAACCAATTCCTAACTAAAAAACTACCTTGGAGTTGGTATAAAAAGACATCAAGGGGAAGGCCTAAGGAGGAGAAATCATTGAGCAAGGTTATTATACTGAGTTTTATCCCCCTGATCAGGTCTAAAGACCCTTGTGCCTTCTGCACTTCCCCCATCTTGTACAGGAAACCCTTATTTCCTTGTGTTTGGATGTTCTTTCTTTCCCATCACATCTTGGAGTGAGTAATGGAAGGTGACTTACTAGTGGCTTGAGGCGGGACGGATCCAGAAGGAGGCTGAGCTTTGAGCCTGCAGAAGCGGTTTCAGGTGATATTTCTCTTTTTCCATATTATTTTATTTATCTAATAAAGAAACACGTCTTGTTCCCGAAACGCTTCTTTCTTTGTGTTAATGATATTTAAATGTGAAGTTCATACTTCAATAGATGTTTATAAGTTTTTAACTAACTCATCTCTCATATAACATAAAGATCATTTTTTATGTAAAATTTTGTCCATATACTGTTGCAGTTCGTGGAATTGTGGTTTTTACAGGACAAAGGAGTGGAAGGGACATGAAGAAGGGTTTGCACCCTTGAGTAACTACCCAAACGTAGGACCTCAGGTATGCCCCTCTCACCCTAGAAGTAGTTATTTATAGCATAAACGGTTGTGTGTGTGTGTGTTTCTTAACTTAGATAATTTTCAGTCTGCTAAGGTTCCACCCAAGAACCTTAGGGGATAATATCCCGCAACAGAACTGGCGACTCCACTGGGGAACAACATTCTTGTTGTTCCTTGTTGGGCGTTTGTCAAGCCTATCAGGGCTCAGTACTTTGCTGGCTTATTGATTCTGTTTGGTCTGTTTTTGATTTTATAGTTTGACCAGTTTCTGGAATTTTATTTTTTATTTTTCTTGAAAGGCTGCATACACGCTGATTTTCTTGGATACAGAAGCGTATACACGCTTGTTGCCTGAAGTAAACCCGCGTATACGCAGGTTTCCTCAGGAACAGTAGCGTATGCACGCATTCTGCACTAAGTGCAGTCGCGTATACTTAGCAATTTTCAAGATTTATAAACTTTTTGTTTCTGGAATGTTTCTGGTGTTTTCTGTCAGTTTAAACAGTCATTGGTGTCAGTAGCAGTTATCTGTTTTTTTCCAGCAAGTGTCTTTACTCTAACTTCTCCTTGAATTATAAGAAGTCTTGGTCTTATTTCGCGTTTGCAACTGTCATCATATTTTTACTTTAAACACATAAGATTTCCTTACTGGAATCTTGGCTGCCTTGAGTAATCAGAGCAGAAAAGATTTTCATTAATCTTTGTGTTTAATTTCGTTCTTGGTGACGTCTTGGTTTGCTTAACGAAATAGTTTCTATGACCTATTGCTTCTTTGTTTCTTGAAACTTTCTTGGAACCTTTCTTTTGATTTATTTTTTGTTTTGGTCCTTGCTACCAAAGTTTTCCGAGCTGCCTTTCATTGTTGAAAGCACTTTTGAGCACATTTGTTTTTTGTTGAGTTTTCATTCCTTGTTGGGTACAAACTTGCAAAAAGTGTTTCTTGCTTTTTTCGATTGTGAAGTAACGGTTTTTGTTGAAAGCAATTTCAAAAGAAGTTCTTGTTTGTTTCTTGTTTTTTATTTCTACTTCCAAGCGAGCTTTTCGAAAATTTTTTGGTTTTTGCTTTCTTGAACTTGCTTTTCATTTTGCTTCCTTTTGTTGAATAAAAGTGTTTTTGTTATCTTGAGTTTTGCTTTTAATATTTAGACGAATTGCACTATCTTTGATTCCATCTAAATAAATAAGTGGCAAAAAGTAATTTGGTGAACAAGAACAACTTTTGTTTCTTTTTTAGAGTAGTTTTCAATCTTGCACCGAGCATTTAGTATTGCATTTAGGACAAATTTGCATCTCTTTTGGCATGAAATAGATTTGTTAACTTTTTGAGTGTGAAGTATGCATGAATAAGAAAAGAAAATGAAAAATTTGTTTCAATAGAAGTTTCCTCTTGAACCCAGTAGAAGATTACTTTTCATAGAAAAACAAAGACAAAAGTGCATAAGCATGTAGTTAAGTTTTATTAATCTTTTTTTGCATCAAAAAACACATCATCAGTTTCACTTCCACTACCTTTTGACCTAAAAGAACAGCCCTTAAAAAATCAAGCGCTAATTAAAATCAACTAGAACTGTTTTATTTTAAGGATACACAAACAAGTTTTAGGATTTTAGGGCCTTGGAATAGGTGAGTGGAGAGTTAACTCTCCAAGGCCAC
>APFE030178349.1:0-25437 GCA_000404065.3 Pinus taeda
ACAATAATGGTTCGCTCATCTTATACATATAGTTCCTCCCAATGAATCTTATGAGTTTCATTACCTATGTAGTGTCTTAATACATCTACATGGAAAACATCATGAATTTTATGAAAGTGGGGTGGCAGTGCAAGATGGTAGGTAACAAGTCCAATTAATCCAAGAATTTTAAATGGTATAATAATCCTGGGTGAAAAATTGTCCCCTTTCCAAATCTAATGGCACTTTTTTTTTGTATGATGCACATAAAAACTTGACCTCTTAGTTCATAATTCCTATCTATCCTCTGAGCATCAACATAGTTTTTTTTTGTCTATCTTTTGCTTCTTTTAACCACTTCGTAATTTGTATCACCAATTCTCCCATCTTTAGAATTAACTTTGACCCCACAATTACTTGATCCTCTAACCTATTCCAACTTAGTGGTGTCCTGCAATGTCTTCCATATAATTCTTAATATGGAGATATTCTAATTGAACTATGGTCACTGTTATTGTAGGAAAATTAAACTAAGGAAAATTAATTTTCCCAATGTGTTTTTTGATCCATAACATACATCCTCAACATATTATACATTAATTGTTTCACTCTTTCTATCTGTCAATCAATGTCACAATGATAAGCCATACTTAAATTTAGTTGAGTTGCTAAAGCAGACTACATAGATGTCTAGAAAATTGAAGTGAATCACCAATCTCTGTATGATATGATATTCTTATGAACTCCATGGAATCTGATAATTTCATTTATAAATACTCAAGCCATGTCAACAACCTCATAAGTATCTTTTATGGGAATAATTTGAGAAAATTTATTTATCAAATCCACCATGACCAAAATGGAATTATGCCTTTGTGGAGTAAGAGGTATTCCTACAAAAAAAAAACCATAAAAACCATCTCCTACACGTCATAAGGATGTTGTGTGGCTATAGGGGACATTTTGGGTGATGATGGTCAGCTTTTACTGGCTAACATTCAAGACATTTTGTAACGAGCTAGAAAATATCACACTTTATTCCTACCCAAACAAAGAGTTTCTTTGTGTCGACATACATTTTATTTACACATATGTGTAAAATAAAGTTCTCTACGGGCTTCTTTAAGGATGCTTTTCTTAATATCTCCATCGTCATGGATATACATCCATCATTGGAATTGTAACAGTACATATTTCCTTAGTTCATACCCCTCAAACTTGGGTCCTATTGGGTCTTATTTTGAAGCACATATCTTAGTTTTAAATAATCCTACTTATCTCCCATCATATGTTCTAGCACATGATCCCTCAAATATACTTTAATGGCTATAAGGGAAAACATCCTTAGCCTTCTACTTAGATCATATGCCATTAACTTTTATTTCCCTTTGACGTTTGAAATTCCAAAGTCATGATTTCTTAAGAATTCACTCAAATTTTGTTTCCTAGCACTTAATTCCCTTTGAGTAAACAAGTATTTCATATTTTGGTGATCATTTTTTAGCACAAATCACCTTCCTACAAGCTAATGTCTTCGTATTTTTAAAACTAGCACTACGACGACCAGATCTAAACAATGTGTGGCACACAGTTCCTCATGACATTTTAACTTCGTTGATGCATATGCTTTCATGTCTTTGTCCTACATTAATATTACACCTATTCCTTGTTTGGATGCATCAGTACATATAGTAAAGTCTTTCTCCATGTCAAGTATTCACAAGATTGGTGCGCTTCTCAACAAAATTTTAAGTTTAGTGAGTGTGGTCTTGCATTCTTCGACCCACTCATATGTGACTACTTTTTTATGGATGGTTGTGATCGGTTTTACAATTTTTTAGAAACATTCTACAAAAATTTGATAATACCCCTCTAAATTGATGAAACTACGTAATTCATGCACATTTTTTTACATCAGTCGATCCATGATTGCATTTTCCTTCTTAGGATCCACTAAGATCCCTTCACCAAATATAATATGACCCAAGTAATGAATCTCTTTATCAAAAAGGAAACATTTTGATAACTTTCCAAATAACCGGTGCTCTGTTACACAAGATAACACTATATGTAAGTGCTCTCCATGCTTTGTTTTCATTTTTGGAGTAGATGAAAATATCACCTAAGAATACTTGCACAATCTAGTCAATGTAATTACATAAAATACTATTCATAAATTCATGAATACTTTGGGTGTAGTTTTCAACTAAAATGGCACCACTGTGAACTCATAATACCCAAAGAATGTTCTAAATGTAGTTTTAGGAATATCATTATCCTTAATTCTTAATTGATGATAACCAGACCATAGACCTAATTTTGAAACTATAGAATCCCCTTTCATTTTATCAAATATATCATCAAGTTAAGGAAATTGATACTTATTCTTTATTATAGCTCAATTTATGTCTCGATATTCTATACATGATTGCAAGGAGCCATCCTTCTTCTAGACGGAAAATATAGGTGCACCTCAAGGTGAAATACTAGGCTTGATGAGCCTTAATTCTAATAGTTCCTTTAGCTACATTTGCAACTCTTCAAGTTCTGGAGTCTTGATTTTATAGGGTGTTTTAGAGAATGGATTTGTACCAAGTTTCAATCCCATTTTAAAATCAACCTCCCTTTCATTAGGTAAACTCAACAATTCCTTGGAAAAACATCAAGGAATCCAGGAAACACTAGATACTTTGTCTAAGGATGGTCCCTTTTCCTTGCATACTTCCTCCATTGCATAGAATTGACAACCTTAACTTATAAAATGATTCATTTACAACATTGAAACGAAGCATAAAGGAACCTTCTTCTTAATACCATAGATTTGGATTGACTTCCCTTCATCATTATGCAAAGAATTCATTTTGCATAGCAATCCATGTAAGATTGATGATATTCCAACCAATCCATTCCAGTGATGAGGTTATAAGTTCCTAAGGAAGTGACACATACCTTTAACTTCGTTAAACAAACCCCTAAGTGAAACATGCATTCCTCAATGCTTGACTCTACTGATTGTTGTTCCCCTGAAGTCATCTTGACCTATCTAAAATCAATTTTCTTGTGGGTCCCCTACCCAGATTTATCTAGTTTATGTTCAATAATACCGTCTGTGCAAGCATATCGTCATTCCATAGGGTGTTTTAGAGAACTATTTTATACCAAGTTATAACCTTATTTTGAAATTAAGCTCCCTTTCCAGTGGTAATCCTAGAAATTCCTTGGGAAAAAAATCTCATTATAGGAAATTTCAGCCTAGAAGTGGCCTCCTAAGAAAAAATAATAAAAAAATAGTTATGAATTTTGGCAGGAAAATAAGAAAACTACATTCGTTTAACATATTTTTGGTTTATATCATTATAGTTTTACTCAAATTTAAAGTGTAGACACTCACTGGATGCAGAATCAAATTATGCATTCAACGAGTACCCATTATGCATAGTTTTAAGAAGACCGACATTGATAAAAAAAATGAAGATACATTAAAAAAACATGCTCAACATGAATTTTTAATGTATCTTTAATTTTTATCATTGTGGGTCTTCTAAAAAGTATGAATAATAGGTACTTGTTGGACATAAAATTTAATTCCGCATCCAACAAGTGTATACACTTGAAATTTGAGTAAACCTAGGAGATAGGCTAGAAATACATTTAAAAAAATTAGTTTTTTTTCTTCTTCTTCTTCTTCTTCAATTGTTTTTTTTTTTTTTTAATTTCCATACAAAATATTTACATGTACCTCTTTTTGAATTTAAGGTATTTTGGATCCGGGTACACACATTGGAGAGAGCGGAAGGAGGTGGGAAGATGAACCAGGGTTTCAAACGGTAACAGAGGCAGACCTCCATGAAAGGACGCATAGGACGGAGCTCCTCTCCCTCCTACAAGCAGACTGTGGCTAGCAAGGGAAAAAAACCAAAGGAAAATGATAGAGAGCCTTTAGAAGGAAGGGATAGGAACAGTGAAGAAGAGTAGGAGGCAGCTAAGTCAGGGAAGCACAATAATGCAATAGAAAATGAGGAAGAAATCAAGGAACAAGGCACTAAAGAGAAAGCGCACATGGGCCCATGCAAACCCAAAGTGGCGGTAACTCCCAGAGTCATTTTAAATGATCCAACACTGCATGTGCACAAGGATCACATGCAAACATATGCAATCATTTGTAAATTTATGGGGTTGTGGTCCATTGAAAAGGCCTTAAAAACGTGTATTAAATACCACTGGAAACCAAAAGGTAGCATTGACCTACATCTTGGGTCCAAGGGATTTTTCACTGTAGTATTTGCAAATATTAAAGATAGGGACAGAGTGTTTGAAGGAGAGCCATACTTTACTGTTGCAGCAGGCCTCTATATGTGACCGTGGATTATGAATTTTTTTCCGGAATGCGAAACTTTCACTTCAGTCCCAGTCTGGGTTATACTCTATTCTCTACCTCTTGATTACTGGCAAAAAAAATCTCTATCAGCAATAGGAAATAAGTTATGGTGTTTTGTCAAAGTTTGTGAGGCCACTAGAAGGGGAAAGCATACTTCCTTCACCAGAATATGTGTGGAGATGGATCTCTCTGGAGCTTTGCCAGATGAAGTTATTCTAGAAGTTTTTGATGAAGAATGGATACAGATGGTCGATTATGAACATATACCATTCAGATGTTGCAAATGTCATGAGCATGGACATCTGGTCAGAGACTGCCCTCTTAGTAAGATAGAGAACAAAAACAAAGTTGATACTATGACGGATTTAGAAAGATTCCTCAAGGTGGAACACAAAGGAAAATGTGGCAAAAGAGGAATAAGAACACGTAAAGTTGTAGGGCAGCAAGCCAACCAGAACATGTTCCAAGTTGTCGACGCAGACGAAGGTCCAATAGAACTAGATAAAGCAAAGGAAGGAAACCCATAAGAGGAGGAGAAGGCAGAAGACAATGAACAATTACAAGAAAACATCAAACAAAAAGAATTTATGATAAGTAGGAGATGGATCTTGAAATGACCCAAAGTGATATGGAAATGGAGAACCATGATCTCCAAGAGATGCCCGAGAAAGAGAACCTGGATTTAGAAGGTTTCTTGAATCAAGGAACAAAGTAAGGGTTAGAATTGTTACCCACAGAGGAGTTCAATAGGGTTCAGCAGTTGTTTTTATGGAAAACATAGACTAAAGGGGTGGAAAGACTAAAACACAAAGATAGACAAGGCAAAGAAGGAGTGAAAATGATGAAAAATATAGCAGGACTAGCACCCAGAACCCCAGGAAAGAAGAGAGGCAGAAAAAAGCAGAATGAGATGTTGATGGAATGTGGAAAGCTAATGATAGATTCAGGTAAGATGAAAGACCTATCCAGTTACTCCTTTACTAACCTTTAATTATGAAGTTCACTTCTTGGAATATTAGGGGTCTAGGTAGCAAAAGGAAACAAAGGTTACTGAGCAATAGAATGAAACAAGCATCTCTAGATGTGATTTTCATCCAGGAAACTAAATGTTCCATTCAAAAGATAAGAGATATACATGGTAAGTGGCTCAATAGATTTGAGTTTTTAGAAGTCAAAGAGGATAACACAGCAGGAGGTATTCTCACTCTTTGGAATCCAAAAAAAAATGACTTAATAGATGTGGAGGCATCTAGGGATTATTTATCTGTAGTAATTCAACCAGTAGGAGAAAAGGAAACATACTTGGTAACAAATGTCTATGGCCCTCAAAGAATGGATGACAAACTCAAGCTTCTAAACTCTTTGGAGACTCTCAAAGACAGATATGCAGGAATACCCTGGATCTTAGGGGGTGATTTCAACATGATCAGATCACTAAGAAAAAAAGGGGGAACTAGAGTTCTAGGCAAAGACTCTATGGCTTTTCAAACCTTTATTGATAAGATGAAGCTGGTGGTTATCGAAATGGATAATGGAATCTTCACCTGGAACAATAAAATAGGAGGAGAGTCCCAGGTAACTTCCAAATTAGACAGATTCATAATCTCAGAGGATCTTATGCTCAATAACAAGGAAATGGTGGCAAGAGTGCTTCCCTCTAGAGGCTCAGATCACTGGCTAGTACAACTGGAGGTTTAGGGAATTGGTAACCCTAGGAAATGACCTTTCAAATTTGAGAATATCTATCTATACCACCAAGAATTTATAAGCAACATAACCAAGTGGTGGGCAGAGGATTTAAACATACAGGGAACCAGAATGTTCCTTCTATAGAAAAGATTGAAACACATCAATCTCGGGCTTAAATATTGGAACAAGAATCAATTTGGCAATATCTTTGTAGAGAAAAAACTTATTGAAGGCAAAATGCAGATACTTAACCAAACCCTCATCAAAGAGGGCCATGATAAACTCAGAAGTGAGTAAGCTACCAAATATCGACAACAATGGGAGAATATATGCAAACAAGAGGAGATATTTTGGAGACAAAAATCTAGAGTCCAATGGCTAAAAGAAGGGGAACATAACACCAGATTTTTTCACAAATCCACCATGGCAAACAGAGCACACAATATAATTTCTCTGATTAAGGATAAAAGAGGAAATAGTCTCAATACTCATGAAGAAATAGAAGTAGCTCTAGTCCAGTACTTTCGAAATATAGCACAGGAAACCTGTTATGAAAGAGATATCTACATCCGGGACTTCACTAATCATATACCCAGGATGGTCTCCAGAGAGGATAATGTTAACCTTTACAGACTTGTGACCGAAGAGGAGGTCAGTGGGGTTCTCAAAGAAATGCAGAATGGAAAGGCGCCAGGCCCGGATGGTTTCAATGTCGACTTCTTCAAAGCTTGCTAGAATATTGTCAAACAAGACATTCTACAGGTTGTGGAAGATTCCAAGAGGCACAGAACCATTTTGAAAGCATTAAATTCCTCTTTTATAGCCCTGATCCTGTCACGCGGAATGAGTCGATCTTGCGGACAAGATAGACCTTCCTGGAATATAAAGAAGACCTAATAACGAGCAAACCAACTAGACACTATCTTTCTCTAAATGTGCTTTTATAAATAATGGCAAACAAGTGTGTTAAGGCCTACCTTATGTCCAACACAAGTTTGGGGATGCCCTTGCTTCTTTGATCCAAATCAGTTCCTTCGTCGCGAACCTGCAAACGCAAACAAGGCAAACAAATTAAATAGCACCTGAAAAGCCAACACATAAAATATATTTAACATGAAAGTCAAGGAGTCCATGAAACAAATAACATGAAATACTTGTTGAGAAAAATGAGTCTAATTGTATTAATTCAAAAGAAGAAGAACTTTACAACCTTTGCCTCGACGTTGTAAAAGCTCCTCCCAGGGTCTAAGAAGAAGTCTCCTCTACTTTGACAAGTTTCACTCACTTTCCAATGAAGCCAAAAAGGTATGTGATCTCTCCTCTTAAGCTCAACTAGGAAGTCTTGATTTCACCAGCATTTACCCTCAAAAAATGTTCAGCTTCTAACCTCCCTAGAAACTAACCCAATGCCTCAATTTATAGTGCAATGGAAGGAAGTTACCAGGTCCCCCTTCAAAGGGATAGAATCCTCCTTCAAAGGGATAGCTCCTCCTAACAAGGGATTAGCTCCTTCTCTTTTGGGATGCATGAACCACCTTGGAGCGAACAATCCCCGTCAAATTCCTTCTAGAATCATCTAGAATTAACCCAAAGTGAGTTTTTTAAGATAAAAATTGTGCCTTTTGACTTTCACAGGGGTACACACCCTTCCCTTTATAGACAGAGTGTATAAGTACGCAAGTAATATGAACAAAGGGTGCGGGCCCGTAGGCAAAAGTGAGAGAAAGTGCGGAACGAGAGTTACATTGGTTTTTGATGTCTTTCTCTCATTTCCAAAGCTTATTTTGAAGAGCTAAGGTCTGAGACTTGCTTAGGAGGCTGGTATGGGTGGTGATAGACCCATACTGACTGCAAATAATCAAGGTGACGATATTTTTGTGTAACAGATCCCTAAACAGGAGTTGGCTCAAACCACTAATAGATTCAGACCTATAGTGTTGTGCAATGTGGTTTACAAGATAATATCAAAAGTGGTTGAAAATAGACTTAAAACCCTCTTGCCCTCTCTAGTTTCAGGGGAACAATCTGGATATGTGGAAGGAAGGAAAATTCTTAATAACATCATCCGAGCTCATGAAGTGGTGCACTCACTAACTAGCAAGAAGAAAGTTGGAATGACCATGCAACTGGACATTGGCAAAGCTTATGATGAGCTAAATTGGAACTATATAAGGAAAGTTCTTATTTCTTTCGGGTTTGACCACAATTGGGTAAGATGGATTCTAGCTTTGATTACCTCTTCTAGTTTTTCAATTCTAGTTAATGTCTCTCCTTCAGAGACTTTCACTCCTTCCAAAGGTCTCAGGCAAGGTGACCCTATCTCTACCTTTCTCTTCATCCTCATGATGGAAGGACTAGGCAGGGCAATCAAGCATGCAAAGGTAGTTGGTAACATCAGGGGTATTCAAATCTCTGACAATGGACAGGCCTTGACTCATCAACAATTTGTGGATGACACCTTGCTGCAGGGAATACCTACAGTTAAAGAAGCTCTTTCTTACAAACAAATCCTTAATGACTTTGCCATGGCCTCTGGTATGGAAGTTAATCTCTCCAAATCTAAGATTTTTTTCTTCAATACTAACACTGCTATTCAGAGGAACATATCTATAAGTTTGGGCTTTCAAAGAGACTCTCTCCCCTCAAAATACCTGGGGTTCCTTTGACTGCAAAACCGTTACACAAGACCATCTGGGAGCCGATGTTCAGTAAATTGCATGGAAAGACCAGAAAATGGATAATGAGATCTTTAAACTTGGCTGGTAGGTTGATCCCCACAAAGGCTATTCTGCAATCAATCCCAATCTTTATGCTATCAGTTATCCCTACTCCTAAAGGATTCCTAAATCAAATGAGAAACATACAAAGAGACTTTCTTTGGGGAAAGGGGGGAGAAAAGAAGAAATGGGCCTTAGTTGCCTGGGAAAAAAATTGCAAACCCAAAAACCATGAGGATCTTGGTTTGGATGATCCTAAAATTCTATGTAAATTTCTAGCAGCTAAATTATGGTGGCGATGGATAAAGGAACCAGAAGCACAATGGTCCATCACTTGGAATGAAAAATATGCAAGCTCTTGGCTAGTTAATGACTGCATCAGGATGGATGGAAATATAAGAGGTTCTCACATTTAGAACAAAGCCTGGGATAACAGAGGCTTAATTCAAGATAACAACTTCTGGGAAATCAGAGAGGGAGACTTACCCTTATTCTGGGAGGACGGATGGCAACAAGAACCTATTCTGTTACGGGAGGATTTGAAGGACCTCAAAGCAGAGACTTATACTAAGGAATTCACTCAAGTTAAGGATTTTTTGGATCAAACCAATAGTTCAGGGAAATGGAGAAATTGGAGGAATTTTGATCTCAGAAATGACAATCCTCTAAAATCTAAGGCTGGAAGAATGATGAAAATGTTAGAGCAAAGGAAAATTTTGCTTTCAAAGGGGCATGACCAGCTGAGATGGGGTAACAACAATGAGGGGAACTTTAATCTCAAGGAAGCTAAACTCATACTTCTTGACCTTGATTCCTAGGCTCCTGACAGGATTTGGCAAAACCTATGGAAGCATCAGGGCTCGATGAAAGTTAAACTTTTTCTGTGGCTGGTTTTACAAAGGAGAATCCTAACCTAGGACAATATTAAGAAGAGGGGTTTTCTGGGGCCTTCTAGATGCCAACTCTGTGACGCTCAAGAGGAAACCACCTTCTCAATACCTACATTTTCACTTCCAGATTATGGGATGTTTTTGCCTCAATATTCCAACAATCTGACAGAGATATAGGAAGTATTTTCAATACCCTAACCAAATGGAGAAGGAACTTTTTGGATAATGAAGTACTTGGCTCAACATGGGCACTTACACCAAGCTTCATTATATGGAACATTTGGAAATAAAGGAATAATAGAATCTTCAAGAACGTTAAGAAGTCTTCCTAGTGTATCTTTGATCTGATCCTAAAACAAATTAAATAAATGGTTAGTACCACAATTCAAAATCTCCCCTCGAATCCCCCTACTACTACAAACTGGAGGATTCTATATAGACTTTAATTGCAAGGAATAGTTCCTTAGGGATTAATCAGGAAAGTTTCTACTGTGGATACAGAGCTAGACTTCTGGCATTCTCCCCCTAAGAGATTTCTAAAATTCAACATTGATGGGGCTTCTAAAGGTAATCCGGGCATAGTAGGCTATGGAGGGGTGTTAGGGGATGACAAGAGAAACATTTTGTTTATCTTTCATGACCATTTAGGAAAGGCCACCAACAACATGGCAGACATAATGGCCATGGAACAATGTCTTGAGTTCCTGGTTCAGGAAAATCACCAAGTACGATCATTGAAGCTGAATCGGAGTTGGTGATTAACTCAGTCAAGAGAATAAGTTGGGGAACAACATCGGGAAAATCCTATAAAAACTGGAGGCTAATTCAAGTCTTCCAACGGATTCACAATCATCTACAGAGCTTGAGAACAGTCAGTTTTGCACATGTACAAAGAAAGTCCAACAAACTTGCAGATTTACTTGCCAATCAAGGAGTGATCTGCATAGATAATAGGGTAGCGATGAACTGGCAAGAGTTCCCTTGAAACAGATTAAAGACGGAGTGTCAAAACCAAGCATATGAAGACAATATAGTGTTTCTTAAGAGAACCGTGGAGACAGATAGAGTTAACTAGTAGCTGCTGGATCAGTGACTCATTCACAATGGAGTCTTTTGAAATAGGTTTAGAGAGGTCAACCGGAGATATCCAGATGATCAGGTTCACGAAAGAATCCAGTTGTAATGAAAGGAACGAAAGGTCTTCCGCGAATGTAGGTAGGATGGTGGCAAATCCTATATGCATCAGGATTAGAAGGGCTAGAGATGTGATTGGCCGGGAGTAGAGGGTAACTAGAAAATGCAAAACCAGAGATCTCTTAACTATACTCTTTTTACTGAGGCATGAGTGGTTTTCAGGTGATCGCAGCCCTCACAAGCGGGAAGTGGTTTTTCACCTTTGGGAGCGATCCCACACTTTGAGCTCCACATGGTGGTGGGGCCGGAGGGATTACCGCCCTCATCGCATTTTATCTCCCGTGCATGTGGGTAGGTGTGATTTCAATCTCCACCATCGGATGGCACATGGAGATTCTAGGGATCAGATTGCTCGTGCTACTTTGCGGACTCTTGAGGTTATTGGCAAGAAACACTTCAATCTGACTTGGCCTACAGCCGTTAGATCAAATGGTAAGGTTCAAAGGACGAGATTAAAGAGGAAGGCTAGGTTTGGCGGGAAAAGCTCTTGCCAAGGGACTGTACCTAAGTTGGAGACACTTGGTGGTCGTGCTACCTTAATTTGCAGACAACCATGTGTCCTGTTTTTTTTGTATCCAAGTCCAAACTTATTTATCTTTATTTTGAGATAGGTAAAGTTTGGAGGTAGGGGGTAAGGTATCGTTTTGTTGGGACATCTCCATAGTCAACAACCATGAGAGTTTTGATGTAATCTATGTACTTTATTTTATGATTAATGAATTGAAAGGTCTGACTCTTGCATTAGCAAAAAAATAATTTAAAGTATTTTGATTGGTTTATTATGTACGTGAAAATTTCATGGGTAGATTTAGGCTAAAATTTCCTCTAATGAGGAATTTAGGAAACACTAGTGTTTTTCTTTTTCTTTTAAGTGTGTTTCATGAAATCCAAAGACCGTTTCCTGCTACATCCATGGAAACACACATTTCAGGAAGATCCACCTAAAGGGGTCATTTCCTTCTGGCTCAACCACAGAGCCTAACCTTGAGAGCGTTGATGATATATGTACTTGAAACCTCCCATTGGTGAGGTGCTTTAACAATAGGTACTCGACCAATTGAGCTAACCCTTGGAAATAACAACATTGTGTGTTTCTAGAAGGATGGTACCTTTTCCTTTCTTACTTCCTCCAATGTATATAATTGAAAACCTTTCCTTCAACAATTCTTTATTTGTAGGGTTAAAATTAAGTGTAAAGACACTTTCCTCTTAATACCTTGCATTTGAATCGACTTTCCTCCACGATTGATGCAAAGAATTAATTTTCCACAAAAATCCACATGATATTGATGACTTTCCAACCAATCCATCCCAATGATAAGGCCATAAGTTCCTAGGGTAATGGCATATACTTTTAAGTTAGTCAAATAAACACCTAAGTGAACCACACATTCCTCCAAACTTGACTCTACTAATTTTTGTTCCCTATAAGCAATCTCAACTTTTATAAAATCATTTTTATCGTGTGCTACCAAACCAAATTTATCTAATGCATGTCAAGAAATGAAACTATTAACTACACTAGAATCAAATAATATTTTGAATTTTATGTTGTTAATTATACATGTTGACTCCACTATAGTGGATTTATGTTTTTCTTGGATATTATTGACTGCTACATGGATTCTATGATTTCCTTTGGTATTTGATGATAACACTTTTCCTTTCCTATGGCCATACTCAATGAAGCCTTTAGAAAATCTCTCCTGAAATGAGGTCCTCCACATCTCCAAAAATTATACAATGATCCACCCCTTGTGCTATTATGAGACTTTCTTGAAAGGGAGCTCCTTCCTTTCACACTTGTTCCTTTATTAAAATCTACTCAAGAGTTCCACTAAATATCATTTGATTTTGATGAGACCATAAATATGGTATTAACTGCCATTGGATTCCTTTCTCGTACTCCCCTTGGAGTAAACCTACCACCATGAGGAGGTGGCCTCAAACTTCCTTCTCTAAAGACATTTTGTGGGCGTTTCCTAGAAATCCTAGTTGTGTGGGTCTAGTTGGCCTGATGGCCCCTTTGATCCGTATATTCTCTTATACATAATAGGCACATTCATTTTCCTCTACAATTGATGATGACCTCCACATTCTGACCATGGCCTTGATCCATGGGTTTAGTCATACAAAAAATTCTTAGCTTGGCATTCATCGATATCCAGATAGGGAACATATTCAAAAGTTCCATACATATCATCTCATATTCCTCCTTTGTTGGGTTCCCTTGGACTAATGCATGAAAATATCCTACTTTTTTCTATTGAAAATATGGTGGCAAGTACTTTGCACAAAATCTTTCATCTAACAACTCCTAGGGAACATTGTCTAATGTGAGATGTAATTGTTTTTATAGATTTCCCCACCAAATTAAATAACTTCCTCTTATTTAGAATATAGTTATCTCCATCTTTGCATTAGAGGCATATTCCTTTAGTGAAAAGAACCTTTTCCTCCCTTCCAACCATTCTTCATCACATTCTCCAAGTCGTTGATCCAAACTTATACAAGAATACAACACAATACATACACAAACATAAACACCGAGATGAAATAGAAATAAAAAATTCATTTCATTAGTATCAAAGAAATAAAATATGGCTACATACAGAATGTAAATAAACTAGCTTGAGCGATGATAACTTATCTCTGAAAAGATATGTGGTGGCTACATGCATCTAAACTATGGTACAATGAGGCTCAGTGGCCATTTCATCATTGAGAAATAATGAGAAACCATAAATGTCCAAAAACCTAACCCTAGGAGATGAAGGTCCAAAAGCTTGTGGGCCCCGTTGAGGTAAGTTGGAATGTCAATTTATCAGGGTTGTAACTTTGGTATATGATCTTCATTTGGCTACCATAATACCCTGTTTCTAAGATCATGAAGAGGAGGTTGAAAACAAACTAGTAAACTCGATTGGCACTTTTATAATATCTCCATTTCCAAAAAAAATGTCTTTTAGTCCCTAAAAACAACTATGAAAGTTTAGGACCTAAAAAAATACCAAAAAATGTATGTTGTTCTACAAATAAGGAAACTAAAAACAAAAATTTGTGGGGGTCTATGTGGAATAGGCGGGTGGCCACCAATATCCCCCTAGATCAGTCCTCCCCCTTTAAGAATTAATGGTCCCCATTACGTTGAGTGCCTCCACAAGATGAGGAAACTTCTGTTGAACTTGGTCATTAGTGAGCCACTTACCTTGGTGAAGGAGTTGGCTAACTTTGATAACCTGATACAATTGGATCCTCTAATGGTGAGTGTTCTTGATCTACATGGCCATGATCTGATCAGTTGTGGCCTATTCCATGCAGTCTCGGTTGAGCTATGTTGGTGTGAGATGTCATGCAATGTCTAATATACCTAGTAATGGTGGAAAGTATGGAAAAAGGTGATCCACATTGAACACTCGGTGCAAGCAAAGGAATGGGAGAATTATGAGCTCAAAATCTTTGTATCCCACAACCTTAGTGATGGTGGAAGGCCCACATTAGAGAATACGATGCTTGCAGAGGGCCCTAGTGAGATGGTCCTTCTGCAAATGTAACCAAACTTTGTCACTCACATGGAACCTGTGTGGCATTCGATGTTGATCATGAGGCTGCTTATGCTTAGCATTAGTTATCTCCAATATGTCATGGACCTGCTAGCATATGTGTTGAATGTGCTCAACAAAGTTGTTATATTGTTCATCTTCGGCCTGACATGAGCTGAATCTACCTAAGTAGATAAAAATAATATGGGCACATCAATTAGACATAGTGGCTAGAATCTTAATCCCAACTAAAAGGGGTTGTGGCCAATTGAGATATAGAGAGATCTCTTGTAACTGTGTTGGAGATAGAGGAGTATTTAATCCCATGTGTGTGGATGCTTTGAGTTTTACATGTGCAGAATGTGCACGATTATCCTATTGACGACCTATGTTTCGACATCAATTTGGGGATGGAAGGTCATGGACTTAGTGAGCTAGGTATCCAACATCGACCAAAGGCTTGACCAAAAGGAACTCAGGAACTTGTTGTCCTTATCTGAGATAATGGATTGTTTGGGTACCAAAGTGTCCCTACACTCATTCAAAGAAGAGCTTAAAAGTGGTTTCTATTGTGTTACCTTTCTTGTAGGTCACCAGAATGGTCATCTTAGAGAATTGGTGGATGATAAAAAAAACACAGTTGTTGCCATGCTTAGTAGAAGGGAGGCCTGACATGTGATCCATGGAGATGGATTACCAAGGTCCACTAGGAGTAGGTAGAGGAGGATATAGGACTTGCTTCTTAGGTCGGTTTGGAAATGGCACACACATTGGAGGATATGATGTACTTCCCAATATTTTGTGGAAGATTTAGCCAATAAAAATACTTCTGCAACACTACCACTATTTTCTCTACACTAAAATGTGTAGCGACCCAACTATATTATGCCTCCCAAATAATATTGGCACACTTGCTTGAAGAAATATAGAGGCTTCCCAAGTGGCATAATAGTGCACCCTGGAGGTGAAAATAAGGAACTTTATTTCCTTCTAGGAGCATCTATTATGTGTTGTTGAATTCTAGATTGCTGTTGTAAATATGTGGCCACCCTGAAGTCTCGTGTCCATAAGAGTCTATCAAAGTGGTTAGCACCATGATCGATGGTCGCCTGAGGTAGTCTGCAACATTATTTGTGCTACCCTTCTTGTACTTAATGTTTCAATGGAACTGTTGCAGGTATGAGGACCATTTCTAATGGCGATCTTCTTGTACCTTTCCTTGTGTTTGTATGAATTGCAAGGGTCGTTGTTCTATGTGGATGACTGTTTCCTTCCCCACAATTTAATGCTTCCATTGTTAACAGACCTGCACAATGGAGTACATCTCTTTTTCATAGGTTAGATACTTTCACAATGTGTTTTAAAGTGTCTGAATGTGATATGCCACTGGAATCCCCTCCTGAGAAAGAAATGCGCCAATAAAAAAGTCGTAGCCGTCTACCTCAATCTCAAACAGTTAATGCAAGTTTGGTAATTGGAGCATTGGTGTAGAGCAGAGACGATGCTTCAATTCGACAAAAGACTTATGTTGGGATTCATACCAAAATAATTCTTCTTTCGTTCCACCCATGGTGACTTGACTCAAAGGCTTAGTGATATGAGAGAACCCCAACACGAACTTGCGATAGAAATTGGCAAGACTAAGAAAGCTACAGAGCTCTATTAGAGTGGTTGGGACTAGCCATTCCTAAATAACTTGTACATATCTTGGGTCAAAATGCACACCAATATTATCAATTATGTATCCTAGATATTGAAATCAGGTCATACCACAGGTGCATTTCTCTGTATTGGGACACAATTTGTGTTTTCATAGGGTTTGGAGGACCTGTTGAATATGGTGGATGTGTTCTCCCCAACACTAGTTGAAGATTAGGATGTCTTCTAAATAGACTACCACAAATGAGTTGGTGAAGGTCCACAAGATGTCGTCCGTCATCCTCATGAAGGTTGTAGGGGCATTTTTCAACCAAAAAGACATGGCCATCCATTTGAAAAGACCTTCCTTGGATTTTAAGGTAGTGTTCCACACATAAGAGGGTTTGATTGGTACTTGGTGATAACCAATCTTCAATTCAATCTTGCTAAACTAGTTGGCCTGCTTCAGTTGGTCCAGAATATCATAAATTCATGGGATTGGATACCTATTATGGACAGTGATCTTATTCAGTGATCGATAGTCAATATAGAGTCTCGAGGTCTGGTCCTTCTTCTGTAGCAACATGATAAGCCTGTGTTCCCTTTTTGCAACAACTCCTAAATCTGCCTCTTGATTTCATCATTCTCTAGAAAAAGTGTCGATAGATTGTCCTATTGGGTAGCCACACACCCAGGGTTAGATTGATGGAGTGCTTGACCTGATAGTCTAGGGGTACCCTTATCGGTGAGGTGAAGATATCCCTATACTCCTCCATGACCTTGTCCATCTGTTGCTATCTTGCGGAGTAGTGCTATTTGGAGGTCGCAGATGAGGCCACAATCTTCTTCTTGCCCTGACGGTGAATGGTAAGAAAGACAAATTTTCGGGTCAAGGAAATGATCTTACTACATTCCCTTGCATATATTAAATAGATGCCGGTAGGTGGTGCTACTTAGAGTATGTTGTATAACTTATTTTCCAAACAAATAATAATAGTTCGAGACCTAGACTCATACATAACGTGATGCTTCCACAAGTATGGTTGGCCTAATATTACATCACAAAGTTAAAGAGGAGTAACATCACAAAATATCTCATTTGTGAAGGGCTTGATTTTGTAGGGAAGGCAACATTGCTGGCTAACACGTAGATCTCGTACTTGCTGAAGCCACCTAATCGTGTATAACTACAGGTATGACATGGTTAGTAGGCCCAACCACTTAATGAGCTCTACTGAAATGAGGTTCTTTTGGATTTTGTTGCTGGCAATGAAATGTAGCAGGGAATCCTTCACCCATATTTGTGAGTGGAAGAGTTTCTCCCCCTCCTCTGGATCTGTAGGATCAATCCTATGAAACTTGGTGGTGGAAACAGTGGCATTGGGCTCTGCGTCAATAATCTACTTCCCTTTTTTATTCCCCTTGTCTTGTTCTAAGTCAGAGTTGGAACATGCATTTGATTTGGAAGCTTTTAGCTCGGCCACTAGTGGCTACTTGGCTTGACATTCACTTGCATTGTGAGTGGGGCTCTTATAGAACTCACACCATTTCCCTCTATCCTTCTTTGTCTTCATGGTGTTTTTCTTTGGTTGAGGCTTTAATGGGTTGGCTTGGGTCACCTTGCAATGGATTTGTCCTTTTCTCTATGGTTTGGGGGCACCTTTGGCTTGCTTCAAATTCATAGATCCAAAGTCTCACTTCTTCTTCTTAAACTTTATCTCAGTCTTGATAGTATATTAGTAGGTGACACCAAGAAAGGAGATGTCCAGGAAATCCATCTCATCTTCGATGTACTTGTGTAGATAGCTATGGTACTTGAGCTCAAAATTCTGCTCAATGTCCTTGATACCCATCTTTGTGTGAAGGGTATGAAAAATATTTCTGAACTATGAAATGTCTTGGTCCCTTTCTTGCCGCAACGTTGCCCACTTTAAGTATTTACCTTCTTAGCTCTTGATAGGGTAATATTTTTCCTTTATGTCCTATCAGAAATAATTGCAAGTGGGTGTGGCTGAAAATAATGAGGACTCCCTCTCATCCTTCTGTTCATAGTAGGTTTCCTATTATTTCTTGAAAAGGGGGGTGACTTTGAGGAGTGCAAAAGTAATCCTTTCCTCATTCGAAAATTCATGAACCAAAAAATATCCTTGCAATAGATTTAACCATCTATCTATGGCGTTCACATCTATCTGGCCTTCAAATATGGCAGTGTCAAAGTTGACATGTATCCACAGTGGTTGTTCGATGAAGATGCGTCACCTGTGGGTAGTCAATGAAGGATCTGGGAAAAGTTGTCCATCATCAGGTTCCTCTGTCACCTAAGAGCTTTCTCAAACAATAGTTTGAAAGGATCTCCTACTCCTTCGTCTTTATTTTCTTCCACCACGTGAGGACGTCGGGATTTTTGAGGCTGGTCTTACAAAGGTTCAACCAATTTTAGCCCTAACTCCTTATACCCTAACCTCATTGGGGACATGAAAAGAAAAACATAGAAAGAGAAAACTGCTATGATACCAATGACCTAGACTTATACATGAACACAATGGAATACAGATATAAACATAAACACTGAGATGTCGTAAGAATACAACTTCATTTTATTAATATCAATGAATTGAACTATGCTTACATATCGAATAGAAATAAAGTAGCTTGGGGGATGGTAGCTTATTTTTGAGAAGAGATGTGGCAGCTAAATGCCTCTAAATTGTGTTACAATGAGGCTTAGTGATATTTTTATCATTTAGAAAGAATGAGTAACCCTAAACATCCAAAAACCTTACCCTAGGAGATGAAGCACCAAAATCTTGTGGCCCATGTTGGGGTAAGTTGGAACGCCAACTTTGTGGGGCCATAACTTTTCCATGTGATCTTCGTTTGGCTATCATAATACCTAATTTGGTAGATCAAAGAACAGACTGAAAATAAATTCTTTAGTTTGGGTTGGCACTTTTCTCATCTCTCTTTTTTCCCTGAAATCCTATTTTATTCCCTCAAAATGGCTCCAGAATTTTAAGACCCAAAAAACTGCCAAAAATAGTAAGTTGTGCTACAATTAAGGAAACTAAAAGAAACAACAGTTGGGGTTCAAGTGGAATAGGCAGGTGGCCACAAATATCCACATGGATTATTCCACCCACCTTATCAAGAAATGGTCCCCATTGCGTTGAGTGCCTCCATGAGATGGGGAAACTTCTACCGAACTTGGTCCATAGTGAGCCACTTTCCTTGGTGTAGGAATTGACCAAGTTTGAGAACCTGATATAGTTGGATCTTCTGTTGATGAGTTTTCTTGATATATGTGTCCATGATCTGATCAATTTTGGCATGTTCCATGTAGTCTGGGTTTTTCTCTATTGGTGTGAGATGTTATACAATGTTTGATGTGTCTAGTAATGATGGAAAGTATAGTTGAAGGCAACCCACATTGAACACTGGGTGCAGGCCAAGAAATGGGGAATGCTGAACTCAAAATCATTGTCTCCCACAAACTTATTTATTGCATATGTCCCATATAGGAGCAGTATAAGCTTGCGGTGGGCCCCAGTGAGAGGATCCTACTACAAATGTAACCAAGTTTTGTCTCCCACCTAGAACTTGTGTGGCACCCGATGCTTATCATGGCGTAGCTGTACATAGAATTCACTGTGTCCAATATGTCATGGACCTTTTGGTGGATGTTCTAAATATTCTTAAAAAAATTGTTAGCCCTATCATCTTCACCTTGGACATTAGCTGAATCTACCTGAGTAGCTGCAAATAGTATGGCCACATGAATGGGACGTAGTAGTTGGAATCCCAATCACACCTCAAAGGGGTTGTAGTTAGTTGGGCTATGGAGAGATATGTTGTAACAATGTTGGGCTTAGCAGATGCTTTGATCTCTTATGAGTGGATTCTTAGATTTTTACATGTGTAGAATCTACATGATAATCTTGCTGACGACCTCTATTTCACATCAGTTTGGGGGTGGAAAGTCATGGACTTAGTGAGGTTGGTATCTAGCATCAACCAAACACTTGTCCAAAACGCACTCAGGAACATGCTATCCCAATTTGAGATAATTGACCATGGAATCCCAAAGTCTACCCACACTCGTTCAAAGAGGAGCTTAGCAGTGGATTTTGTTGTGACACTTTTCTTGTAGGCCGCCAGAATGGCCATCTTAGAGAATCTAATGTAGTCATTGTCATGCTTGGTAGAAGGAAGGCCCAACATGTAATCAATGGATATGGATTCCCAAGGTCGAATAGGAGTAGGAAGATGAGTATATACACCTTGCTTCTTAATGGTCAGTTTGAAACTAACATGGGCAGTGAAGGATCTGATGTACTTCCCAACATCTTGTTGAAGGCTCAACCAATAAGAATATTTTTGCAACATTGGCACTAGTTTCTCTACTCTAAAATTCTCAGTGACTCGACTATAGTGTGCCTCACAAATCATCTTGGAACACTCAATTCAAGGAACATAAAGGTGTCCCAAGTGGCATAATAATGCACCCTAGAGGTGAAAATCAAGAACTTTCTTGCCTTCGAGGAGCATCCGGTATGTGTTAATGAATTGTAGATCATCCACTGTGAAGTCTGGTGTCCACAAAAGTATACCACACTGGTCAGTGTTGTGACCAATGGTTGGTTGAAGCAGACTTTAACATTATTGGTGTTTCCCTTCTTTTCATTAACGTTCAAATGTAATTGTTTTAGATATCTGAACTGTTTCTAATGGTGACCGTCTTGTAATCTTCCTTGTCTGTGTATGAACTGCAAGGATTATGGTATGTGTGGACAATTGTTTCCTTCCCGAGAATGTAATGCTTCCACTGTCAGCAGACCTCTCGGGTTTTGAGCCTAATTATGTTCTTTATTTAGAGGTATTGTCGCATTAGACCCTAGTTTGTAATGTGGCAGAAACACTGCTCGTAAATGTGTGTTGCCAAGGGGTTTAAGGAGGGTAGAGGATCAGGGGAAACACCCCCAAAGCTAAAAATAGATGTAAAATTGCCATGTAAAATGTTGTAATTTTGTAGTCAATCTGGTCCATTCATTAGGAAGAAATATGATGGTAGAAGTTATGTTTAATTTAGGGGTTTCCTCCCTAGAAGGCAACACCTTGCTATATGTGAGGGAATTGTATTGCAAATATGTAGACCTAGATTTTGAGTGAGAAAGAGAGAGGAGATTGTGTGAAAGAGAAGAGGTAATTATAGATAATCTGTTGTGGGTTGTATCTCTTCATTTTTCTATATATTATAAAAGGAAGGATTGGTTGTTTCTCCATGAACGTAGCCCAAATTGGGTGAAGCACATATATCTGTGTCTTTCTTGTCTTACGCATTTTCTATGTTCATATTTTTGCAATATTTTATGTGTTCCTTTGCTTTATAATATATAATTTTCTAACAAGGCTCGCACAATGGAACACATCTCTTTTTCACAGGCAAGATACTTTTAGAATGTGTTTAAAAGTGTCTAAATGTGATTTGCAACTTGACGTCCCTCTTGAATAAGAATTGCACCAATAGCATAGTCAGAGGCCTCTGTCTCAATCTCAAATGGTTACTGAAAGTCTAGTAATGTAAGCACTGGTGTAGAGGAGAGACAATGCTTCAACTCAGCAAAATCTTTCTGTTGGGATTCAGACCAAAAGAAATTTCCTTTCGCTCCACCCTTGGTGACTTGACTCAAAGGCCAAGTGATATGACATAACCCCAACATGAACCTGTGGTAGAAATTGGCAAGATCATGAAAACTACAAAGCTATATTAGAGTGGTTGGAGTTGGCCAATCACAAATAACTTCTATCTTTCTTGGGTCCACATGCACATGAGACTCATCAATTATGTACCCTAGATATTGAACTCAGTTTATATGAAAAGTGAATTTCTCCATATTGGAACACTATTTATGTTGTTGTAGGGTTTGGAGGACTTGTTGAATATGGTGGAGGCATTCTTCCCAACTCTAGTTGAAGATGAGTATTTCCTATAAATAGACTACGGTGAATGAGTTTTGAAGGGTCGCAAGATGTCATATATGAGCCTCATGAAGGTTGCAGGGTCATTTTTCAATCAGAAACACATGAACATCCATTTGAAAACTCCCTCCTTGGATTTTAAGATAGTCTTCCACACATCGAAGGGTTTGATTGGTACCTGGTGATAACTGGACTTGAATTCGAACTTTCTAATCTATTTGGCCTCCTTGAGCTGGTCCATAAGGTCATAAAGATGTGGGATTGAATACCTATTTTGGATATATAATCAATACAGAGTCTTGAGGTCCTGTCCTTCTTCTGTACCAACACGATTGGGCTCCCACATGGGGATGAACCTAGCCTGATGTTCCCTTTTTGCAACAGCTCCTGAATCTGCCTCTTGATTTCATCATTCTCTAGAAAAAAGAAATGATAGATCAACCCGTTGGGTAGCCACTTTCCTGAGGTCAGATCGATGGAGTGCTTTACCTGTCAGTGTAGGGGTACCCTTGTGGGTGAGGTGAATATATCTATGTACTCCTCCATGTCCTTGTATATCTATTGTTTTCTTGCGCAGGAGCCCTGTTTGGAGGTCACAGATGTGGCCACAACCTTCTTCTTGCCATGAGGACAAATCATAAGGAAGAGAAATTTGTTTGTCTAGAAAATTATCTTATTGCATTGCTTCACAAAGATCAAATAGATGGCAGTAGGAACTGCTACCTCTGATATCATAAACAACTTGTTTCCCAAATAAATAATAATAGTTTGAGGCTTAGAATCATACATAACGTGATGCTTCCACAAGTCTGGTTGACCTAATAATACATCACAAAATTCAAGAGGAGCAACACCACACAGTACCTCATCTACAAAGAGCTTGATGATGTAGGGAAGGCGACACTACTGGCTGACGCAGAGATCATGTCCTTGTTGAATCCACTCGATGGTGTAAAACTGTGGGTATGGTGTCATCGATAGTCCCAACTGCTTCACGATAGCTTTTGAAATGAGGTTCTTTTTGCTTCTACTGTCAATAATGAAATTTAGTGGATAACCCTTCACCCACATTTGTGAGTGGAAGAGTCACTCCCCCTCCTCAAGATCTTTGGGATTAGTCTTCTAGAGCTTGGTGGTGGCAATAATGGCATTGGGATCTGCATCAATACTCTACTTCCCTTTGCTTTTCACGTTGTTGGGTTCTCGGTCAGATTCATAACATGCATCTGATTTGGAAGTTTTCAGCACAGACACCAATGACTGTTTGGTTCGACACTCACTTGTGTTATGAGTGGGGCTCTTATTGAACTCACATAATTCCCTTGTGGTGTTGTTATTTGTTTGCAGCTTCAACAAGTTGTCCTAGGTCACCCCACCTAGGATTTTTCCTTTATTTTGCAGTTTGGGAGTGCCTTTCCTTTGCTTTGGATTCAAAAATCCAAAGTCTTGCTTCTTTTGTTTAAATTTCTACTCGATCTTGATAGTGTATCGATAGGCAACGCTAGGCGAGGAGATGTCTAGTAAATACATCTCGTCATGGATGTACTTATGTAGACAACCATGGTACTTGAGTACCAAATTCCATTTTGATACCCAACTTCGTATGAAGGGTATGAAAACTATTTGCGAACTGTGGCACGTCTTGGTCCCTTCCCTGCCGTAGCATGGTCCACTTTATGTATTTATCTTCATAGCACCCAACGGGGTAATATTGTTCCTTAATGGCGTCTCAGAAAGAATTCCAAGTGGGTGTAGCTAAAAACAGTGAGAATTCCATATTCTCTTTCTATTCATTGTACGTTTCCCAACAGTCCTTGACATGGGGGGTGACTTTCAGGAGTGAAAGTAATATTTTCCCGATTGGAAAAGTCATGAACCTAAAACTATCCTTCCAATAGATTTAGCCATCTCTCTATGGTGTCTACATCTACCTAGCCTTCAAAAATGGGAATGTTAAAGCTGAGTTGAACCTTAAAGGGAGTGGTGCCTCTAGAGTGGCTTTTGGATGAAGATGTATTCCCTGTGGGTAGCCGCTGAAGGATCTAGGAAAAGTTATCCATCATCACGTTCCTTTGTCACTCGAGGGTTGCCTTAAGCAATATTTTGAAAGGATATCCTACTCCCTTTTCCTTATTTTTTTCCACCATAGGAGGTTGTCGGGGTTTGTGAGGTTGGTCTTGCAAAGGTTCAACCATTTCGAGCCCTAACTCCTTACACCCTGAGATCATTGGGGACATGCAAAGAAAAATTGAGAAATAGAAGACTGCTCTGATACCACTGATCCAGAGTTATACAAGAATGCAAAAAAATACATATACAAACACAAAAACCGAGATGCAGTAGAAATAAAACTTCATTTCATTAATATCAAAGAACTAAAATATGCTTACATGCATAATGGAAATAAACTAGCTCGGGTGATGGTATCTTATCTATGAGAAGAGATGTGGTAGCTACATGTCTCTTAACTATGTTACAATGAGGCTGAGTGGCTTTTAATCATCGAAAAACAATGAGAAACCCTAAACATCCAAAAACCTAATCCTAGGAGATGAAGTGCCAAAAGCTTGTGGGTCCCGTTGGGGTAAGTTGGAATGTCAACTTCACAGGTTTGTAACTTTGGAGTATGATATCTGTTTGGCTATCATAACACCTAGTTTCAAATATCTCGAAGAAAAGGCCAAAAAGAAACTCTTATTTATTGGGGCACTTTTCAAGTCTCTCTGTTTTCTCTAAAAGCATCTTTTAGTCCTTCAAAACTCCTTCGGAAGTTTAGAACCATGAAAACTCCCAAAAATATTAAGTTGTGCTACTATTAAGGAAACCAAAAATAAACAATAGTGTGGGGTCCAAGTGGAATAAGCAAGTGGCCACCATTATCCAGCTATATCACCCACCCTACCAAAAACTCTAAGAACTTAATATTTTGTAGCTCCCTACATATATCCTCATGAGGTTTTCTACGATATTATCCCTTATATGCTTCTAGGTTTCTTTACTCATAATGAGGTTTTTCTTCCTAACTATTAGCTATCGACGACCCTTTTAGTGTTTTCATGATTTCTTCTAGTGAGAGCATTATAAGTGCTAGCTGAGGTGTCACAAAAATTGGTGTTGTCAACAGTGCTGGTGGCGACAGCATTGCTATCATTTGGCCTCAAAATTCAATGTCTCTACCATCATAACTTTTTTATGGTTACATAAAATAATGATGAGTACCTAATGTGAAAACTTAATTAATAATATATTTAAATCATAAATGCAAATTTATATATAGATATATAGTGTTTTCTACTATGGTTAGCTACATATAGGTGTTATTGAGCTAAAATCTATGTTTTACTAATCTTATGGGCGATTTGATATCATTTGAGATTAATCAAACTATATTAATATTTAATGATTTTAACCTTCCCACTATTTACAATTAAAAA
>APFE030178352.1:0-12587 GCA_000404065.3 Pinus taeda
AACATGATAAAGGAGTTCACCCCTCCTTGACTATGTCTCCTTGGTCCAGCTATTAATGGCTTGGGCCTCTCTATTATGCTAAAAAATGTTACAATATGTGTTTGCAATGCTCAAATGCTTCTGAAACCTGCTCCAATGAATCCAAAATACTTAAAAATGGCTACCTAGCCTCTTTTTGCATCCAATTTGGTGGAAAACAAAAGAAGTTATGATCTCTCCTAGTTTTCCCATTATTCGCTTCACAAATTGCACCATTTCCGGCATGATCCTACAATTTCGCTCCAAAAAGCACTAACTGGGTGAAAATTTCACTGTGCGGTGGCCATAAGCTATCGACACCGACAACTCCATCGCAAATTGTAATCGGTGGGAATTGGTGGGGCTTCTAGTTTGTGAACGCAACATGGGCGATGTGTGATTGCGATAAGCAGCGGACCTGATGGAACTATCAACTATAATTTAACTATATCGCTTCCAGAATATATCACAATCGGTGGAGCCAGGGTAATACATGTAACGCAACTACCAGATGTGGGTGCACATTACAGTTAAAAGAATGGCGGAAGCACGGGACGGCAAGTGGCCTTGCCACATGGCCATTCGTAATCCTGCACATCATTCCATAAAACGCATTAACAATGGCCATAAATGGCAATTAAGCCGGCACTGTCTTCAAACCGACTACATCTACCCACCTCGACTCAGCTCAATGACGACCTCTGGTGATTTTACCTCCACCGCTCCAGTCGTTAATCCCTTGCCTCTGCATTTCCATTGTCCTCTGGCAGCAGCGGAACCAAGCCCTCGCACTGCTACGGGTAGGCAATGCAGCATTCTTTGCTGCATTAATATCAGCCCGTGCATTCATTTCACTCAAAGCTTAGTCTATAATTTCATCTTCCACCCTGCATCTGTAGATAATCCTTCCTCTGAGTGGACCTCTGAACCTGATATGCCCTCACTTCACTCCAAGTTGTCTCCCTTCAGTCTTTCTCCTACCCCTATAGTTAATATGCCCAGAACTCGACATCGAATGCATAGTCGCAGAGGGGGCAGCAGAGGCAGATTGCCTTGTTCTCCTCCATCTTTGGCCTCTGACACTTCCTCCCCTTCGGCTCAACTGACCTCAGACCGATACCCAAACATATGTAGTGGTAGAAATTTCTCACATCCTCTCTGCCTCCACTCGACGCACCCTGACTCGCCACCCAGGGAAATTCCCTCAAGTTCTCAGTCGTCCCTCCGCTCAGCCAGCTTCATCTACCGTTGCTTCTTGAACCAACCCATCATTACCACCACCATTTCCATTACCTTCCACGAGGAGGAGCCTGCCACAATTGGAGGAAGCCATACCAGTGCGGAGCCTGCCACTATCGAAGGAAGCCATACTAGTGTGGAGCCTGCTAGGGTCGAAAGGAGCACACAATGCACTAAGGTGAAGCAGGACACTCCTCTGGACAAGAAAACTAGGAAGGAGAAGGGCCATGACCATTAAGCAGACGATGACATGGATCCTTACAGATGTTTTGTCATGGAGGAACACCTGGAGTAGCGGGAAGGTGACATGGGTGCAACGCAGGCAGACAACAACAGGGATGAATACAGATGTTTCGTTGTTGAGGAACACCCGTCGCCGCCACGCAACACCTAGCTTGCCAACTTGCAACCTGGTCGACCACATAATCTGCCACATGGCTTCGAGTCTCAAGTTCCGAGATTTATGGTTTTTTGATGTTTTCGGGGTTTTTAGAAAATTTGCTGTCATATGGGTACTTTGATGATTTTTCTTGTTTTTTAGAAAAAATTGGTTAAATACTATGCATAATTGTTGGTTTCCCCGGCGTGTGCAACAAGATAACACCTGCAATTTTATTTTTGAACTAGACTGGTTTCCTATTATGGGCAGTCCAGACCTTGTTTTTCTAGTTTTTGACCCAAACTATGGCATGGACAGGCAAAGGCTCCGGCCTCAGTGTACCATTATGTTTCAGTAATAGAATTTAACTTAATTTAGAAAAAAAAAATACATGTAACGCGACTTTACTTTATGCGATATGCGATTGTGATATCTCAATCGCAACGTGATCCTATCAAGGCCAATTCTGTAACACCTCCCTTCTGCAATGTGTGATTGTGATCATCACTTCGCAACACTGGCTTGTTCTGGGGATGATTCTTTAACATCGACCCTCCTGCGATATGTTAGTTAAGAACCAACTTGCGAGTTTGGCGGTAAAGCTTGGTGTTATTGTGAGTGAGGTTGCGAGTTCAACCCCGACCTCCCCACATAAAATTTTATTCAACCTCTGTAAGCGCACGTGGTGGCCTCTGGCTTTGCCACATGTCACCCTCTCATTGGCCCACCTGTATAGCCTTCAACCAATAGCACCCTACCAACTCATTCCTATATGAACATGCCACATGGCACTCAATAATTCGTTGATGGTATTACAGTGCCACCTCAGCTACACAGTTAGTGCCAACTGGGCAGCCTAGTCAGCAATACGGACTATTGACTGGGTTGTCTCCTTCTTTTTTTAAAAAATTTACCTGTTTGCCAAAGTGAACAGAATGTGTTTTTGAAGCCATGGGGTGTTCATTTCATGTGAAACGAGTTGCACAGGATTCAGGATGATGAGCACTACGCAGTCATTTTGGTTCCACACCATTCTGTCAACAACTTTGATTTTTTAGCATAACTTTGAGCACCTGATCACTCCTCCCCACTTGAAGCCTTTTGGACCCCAAAAGATCACTTTCAATTGTCCAACAGGTGCGGTTACAATTCCCTCACCTTTCCAACCTCTATCCATTTTCCTTTTAAAGGATTAGTACCCTTGAGTCCCACTCGAAGATAATTGACACTTCCCCTTTTTGATATCCTTGTTCTTCTATCCAGTATAGTGTTTTGATGAAGCTTATCAAGGAATTTTGGGGACAAGTCTTCAATAGATGGAATTTGAATATTCTCTCCTTGATCTTCAATCAAAGTAGGCTCATACAACCTTAAATTCTCAACATTAACAACAACATAAATTTTCATAAATGAAGGCAAATCCAACTTGAAGGCATTGTTATCAATCCTTTTCAAAAGTCTAAATGGTCCATATTTAATTGGTTTTAGCTTTTTACCTTCTCCTTGGAGCCTCTCTTTGTTAATGTGAAGCTAAACTTCATCACCAACTTAGAACTTATGATCTTGACGGCTTGTCATGCCTTGATTTGTACTTGCCTTGGCTTTTCTCAAATTGTTCTTGAACCTTTTGGTGTACTAATTGGATTTATTCAATGAAATTTCTTGTTTTGTTTATGTCGCTATGACTTTCAATAGCAACATCTTTGCCAAAAATAAAATCCAAAGGAGATTTAGGCAAGTATCCCAAGCATGCCTCAAATGGTGAAGTTTTAGTTGCAGGGTGCTTGGATCGGTTGTAAGCATGCTGAATATAGTGCAAATGTTCATCCCACAAATTAGGATGCTTGTTGCAATACCCACGAAGAAGATGTATCATTGTTTTGTTCACCACTTCTGTTTGACCATTTGTTTGTGGATGAAAATTTGTACTATTTTTCAATTTGATGTCCATGAATCCCCACAAGCTTGATCAAAAATTCCCAACAAAGCGAGAATCTCGATCACTAACAATGGATGTGGGCAATCCAAAATACACCCGAACATTCTGAAAGAATAACTGAGCATTTTGTTCAGTTGTCACTTGCTTTTAAATGGCATTAAAATACACATTTTGTTGAACCTATCCATAACTACATACAAATAATCATGAGCACTTTTTGACAATGGAAGACCTCCTACAAAATCCATAGAAACACTCTCCCGCAGTCATGAAGGAACCGGAAGTGGTGTGTGCAATCCTAACTTCCTATTGCTAGTCTTACTGATTGCACATAATGAACATCCTTTAATAAAATGAGACACACTTTCAAGCATATGAGGCCAATAACAATACCTTTGTAGATGTGCCACCATCTTACTTACACTGAAAATGGCTAGCAATAAGAGACGCATGTGCCTCTCTTATGATGTTATCTCTTTCTCCTTGTGGAATGCAAAGCTTGCCAAGATGGTACAACAAGTTATCATGCAAATGATAATCCAAGTCCTCTACTTGGTTACCTTGACTCAAGCTTTCATAAACATTTTTAAAGTCATTATCTAATGCATATTGTTCAATATAACTTTAATGTAAAATAGAATTATGCTTGAGTAAAGTAGTTGCATAACAATAGGCCTAGAAGGCATATCAACAACTTTATTGTAGATACCTTTCTTATACTTTATTACCAAGTGGAATTGTTTAAGAAAACCCATCCATCGGAACTGCCTTGATTGCTGCAATTTTGATTGTCATTGCAAGTATTGTAATGGTTGATGATCAGTGTGAATGACGGTTTCCTTACCCATTGAGTAGTGTTTCCATTTTTTCACACTTTGCACCAATGCATACAATTCCTTGTCATATGTAGGATAGTTAATCATTGCACCATTAAAAGTTTCTGAATGAAAACAAATAGGCTTACCATTTGAATGAGGACTGCACCCATGACTGAATCTCAAATGACTGTCTCAAGTCTAGAAGTGAAAGTACTGGAGTTGTACTGATCTTTTCCTTCAATGCATCAAAGGCCCTTTTTTGTTTTCCTCCCCACTAAAAAACCTTTTTCACTCTTGTCAACACATGCAAAGGAGCATCTATAAGAGAAAATTTAGCAGTGAATTTCCTCCAATATTGGGCTGCTCCCAAAAGTCTTACCTCAATAACTGTCTTGGGCCTTGGCTAATTCACAATGACATCAACCTTGGATGAATTTATTTTCAACTCATCTCCTCCAACAATATGACCTAATTAAACTAAAGAATTTATTCCAAACTCGCACTTTGACATCTTAATATACAACTGTTCTTTTTTCAAGACATCAAGTACTTTTCTTACATGCATGACATGTTCATCACGAGATTTACTGAAAATTAAGATGTCATCTAAGTATACTATGACAAACTCATCAAGAAATGGCCTCAACACATCATTCATCACACGCATGAATGTAGTAGGAACATTACATAAACCAAAAGGCATAACAAGCGATTCAAACAATCCTTGTTTTGTTTTGAATGTTGTCTTCCAAATGTCTCCTTTAGCTATTCTAATTTGATGGTAGCCACTTCTTAAGTCCATCTTAGTAAAATACTTTGGATCTTTCAATGATCAAGTAAATCATCTATTCTAGGAAGTGGGTAATAGTTCTTTACCGTAATTTTATTCAATGCACGAAAGTCCACACACATGTGCCATGTTCCATCCTTCTTTGGCACCAAGACAATAGGTGAGACATGTGGCGAGGAAGATGGTCTGATGATCCCTTTACTCAAAAACTCTTGAATTTTCTTCTTAATTTCTGCGCTTTCCATCACTAATATGTACATGCTAATGATAGGAAGAGGACAATCTTGTTGCAACTGTATCTCATGTTGGATTCCTCTCTTGGGAGGTAATCCCTTTGGTTCTTGAAACATCCCATCATATTGGTTAACTACATCAACCAATTAAGATTTCAAATTTGAATTACAACTTTTAAAAGCTTCATTATCAACATCATACTTGGTTTGGTCATTAGAAGCACAAAATTCTTGCTCGAATTCACTAGTCTTTTCATCTGCCCTACATTAACAAGCGAAAGATTTATTTTCTTGCGATGAGCTCTCACAATATATTCTGCTCCATCTTTGAATAAATTATATATATTTTTTTATGTCTATGGAATATAGCTTTATGTCATAAAGGTAAGGGCTGTCCAAAACCGTGCCACAAATATCTAACGACACAACATCAAGCTCCACTTCATCTATGAAATTTGCAGTAATGGAAAGTTTTAGTTTACACTTTCTAGTAACCTACAATTGTGCATTGTCACACACCCATCCAAGTGGATATGGTTTATAATGTGGAATAGTTTCCAAGTTTAAACTTTTGACAATGTTTTTAGAGATAAGGTTTGCTAGAGAACCAGTATCTAAAAGCGTATCAATCTTCTATATTCAAGTTTCTATGATCCATAATGAATTAAGCAAAGTCTTTCAATAGAAATCACATAAGAGAATTTTTTGGCCGACGCATTTTGAACCAACAAGTGTGATTCATCATCAGGACTAGATGAAGAGGTATACCATGGCAAAGGCTTAAATAGAGATCAATAGGTATCAATCTTGTTGTGTTTTGAGATCACCTTTATGTGAAAAAATTCTATTCTCCTCTTTTCATTTTGTGAGTTTGAGGAACTAGTGCTAGTAGTGGATTCTTTTCATTTTAACCCCATGGTTGTGATTTTAGTTTCATCACCCAAATCAGATCCCAAATCTTATTGAGTGGTTGCAGTTGTCTTTTATTTTCCCTTGTTGTTGTTTCTCTTTGGTCTCATTTCAGAATGAAGCTTCCAACAATGAGCTTCATCATGACCCTCCTTGGAACAATGTTTGCATGTAACTTTATCTCCTTTTTTGATAGACACATTTTTCTTTGCCTTCCCTTTGAAAGCCTTTTCCTTTCCTTTAATCTTAAAGGGATTTTTACTACCTTATTTTGGGGTGTTGTTCCCTCTTGCTTCAAGGTGGGTGGCTTGCACACACACATCATCTAGATTACTGGGATTAAACATTAAGATAGTATGCCTATGGTAACTATGTAAACCCCCTATGTACTTCATCAATGTGTCGTGTGATTGCAAATCTACACCTAACATCAAAGACCTTTTTCTAAATTCTTGGGTGTAATCTTGCACATTTTTACCTTTAAGCTGTCTAAAGTTCTACCAATGCATGATGGCTTTCTGCATATAAGCTAGAGGGTAGAATTTTCTTTTGATTGCAGCAATGAAATCATTCCAAGAAATTGAGATCTTACTGTGTTTTCTAATCTCCTCTTGGGTCTTTGATTCCCACCATACTAGTGCTGCACCCTCCATTCTCAAGGAAGCTAGTTGGATCTTTATGTCATCCCCTTGAAGATTTTGAATCTTACAATAAACCTCCAAATGACAAATCCAATTATCAAACTTCTCTGCATTCACTTCGGCATTATACATGGGCAGCTCAAATTTAACATGAAGTTTTTAAAAAGATGATTTACGAGTTCCTTTTGAAGTATGATGATGAGTATGAGTAAGGCTTTTGTTAGTTGAAGAGGGTGAAGATGCTTGTGAAGATGAAGATGAAGAAGATAGCGGAGAGGGTGGAGGTTTGTCTCCATTTCAATTACCTCCTTTTCCATTACCTCCTCCTAAAGAACCTTCTCCTTTGGGAGGTTTAGAACTTTCCCCTTGCAGTCTGGTATTCCTCTCTTCATAGAGGACCTTCACCATCTTTGTCATATCAAAGAAATCCTTTCTGAAGGTATTCTCATCTTATGTCATGTTTGTAGGTTCTCCTTCATGAAACATGATCTCTGGAGCCTCAACTGCAACTTGAGGCTGAACTGGTGTTGGAGATTATGGCAACCTTTATCTCCTTCCCCTTGACCCAACTTCAGGGCTTCCAACTATCTTCCCTTCTCCTCTTTTGAGTTTTAACCTTGTAAGCATGAGATAAACTTGAAAACAGTTAAATCCATTTTTTACAAAGAAAACCTAGTGCTCTGATACCAAAATGATATGATTTATAATATTAGGTTGTTGTGCGAAGATCCTCCTCAGATTAGAAACAAAATGCTTTCATTGTGCTTAAGGATTTATGAGTTTTTGCAAGTGAAATGATGAGTTTTTATGTTAATTTTATGAGCAATTTAACATAAATAATAGACTGAACAACAGCATAAACATGTACAGAACATCATAAAAAACACATTTCAACATGAACATCATAAAGGAGTTCACCCATCCTAGGCTACGTCTCCTTGGTCCAGCTTCCAATGGCTTGGGCCTCTCTATTATGCTCAAAAGTGTAAAAATATGTGTTTGCAATGCTCAAATGCTTCTGAAACCTGCTCCAATGAGTCTAGAATACTGAAAAATGTCTACCTAGCCTATTTTTGCATCCAATTTGGTGGAAAACTAAAGAAGTTATGACCTCTCCTAGTTTTCCCAATATTTGCTCCACAAATTGCACCATTTCATCATGATCCTACAATTTCGCTCCAAAATCACTAATTGGGCAAAAATTTCACCTCGCAACAACCATAAGCTATCGGCACCGACAGCTCCATCGCAAATTGCAATTAGTGGGAACTGACAATCTTATGGTTTATGAACACAGCATGGGTGATGTGCGATTACAATAAGCGGTAGACCTGATGGAACTATCAACTGTAGTTTAACTATATCGCATCCGAAATATATTGCAATCGGCGGAGGCAGGGTAATAAATGTAACAGGGCTTTACTTTGTGCAATATGCGAATGTGATATCCCAATCGCAACCTGATCCTGTCAGGGCCGATTCCATAACACCTCCCTTCTGCAATGTGTGATTGTGATCATCGTATCACAACCCTAGCTTGTTCTGAGGCCGATTCTTTAACATCGACCTGCCTAAGATATGTTAGTTAAGAACCAACCTTTGGGCGTGGCGGTAAAATTTGGTTTTGTTGTGAGTGAGGTCACCGGTTCGACCCTCTCATTAGTCCACCTATATAACCTTCAACCAATAGCATCCAACAAACTCATTCTTGTACGAATGTGCCATATGGCACACAACCATTGGTTGATGAGATTATGGTTCCACCTCAACTGCATATTCAGTGCCAACTAAACGGCCTATTTAGCAGTACGGACTGCTAACTGTGTTGTCCCCTTTTTTTCAAAAAAATTACATGTTTGCCAAAGTGAATAGAACGTGTTTCTAAAGCCATACGATATGTGTTTCACACGCAACGAGTTGCGGTAGATTTAGGATGACGAGGACTATGTGGTCATTCAGGTTCCACACCATTCTAACAACTTTGATTTTTGAGCATAATTTTGAGCCCCTAATCAGGGACGGTATATATGGTATAGGTGGAATAATTCATTAGGCAGGGCATATCACTTTGTAACAACGAACAGGGTGTTGTCAATTGTGACTTGGAAAATTATAATTTTTAAATTACTTTTAAATGATATAATAACAACGATTTTGACAAGTTTTACTATTGTATTTAGACTTTCTTATTATGCACACAACTTTCTCTAACACATGATTTTGCATTCGTCACCATAAATCATTTAATTTGGTCAAGGTTCACTTCAATACATCACACTTTTCATAGTTTTCACATTCATTTGATGTTGTTGAGCTTGACATGCTTCAAGACAATTCAAATGTTTAAGGTCACATAGTATTGACCTTGGATTGAGAACTTGGGAAGGAAGTTGCACATGCCTTTGTTTTGAGTAGGTTGTTTAATTATATTACATTATTTGACCATGAATGGGAGCATGGAATGAATACTTAGCTGGATGTGACATATTCTCTAGATTTAAAACATATATTGTCAATTTCATATGGGCTATGGGTCCATAAAATAATGAATATTGAAAAACCAATTCAATTTATTATGTCTTATGTATTCCATATCTTTAGTTTTCGTAATTTAAGTTTAAGGAAAATATATAGAATGAAAAGTAATATTTAGCTCTTGGCATATAGATGAGACACTTCTTATTAAATGTAAACCTAATAAAAAGGAAGCATGTCATGGTAGATTGTAATTCTAGGATTAAACTGCTCGTTTTAAGACGATTTAAATGTTTAAGGTTAGATAGTATTGAGCTTGGATTGAGCACTTGGGAAGAAAGTTGCACATGCCTATGTTTTGAATACATTGCTTGCTTATATTATATTTAACATTAATATTTATTTTTTATTTAAATTAGGCTATAATTAGATCACATAACATATCACATCTTTTTTCATCTATGCTCTACTTCCACATGCTATTGACTTATGACATTTCCTTTGCAACATCTAGTGCAATTGCTACTAAGTGGGATTTCTGATCCTTTAAATGGCTCTTTTTCAACTATATTCTTTGGGAGCTAAGTAGAAAAACTTATGAGCTATCTAAGGAAGCATTGTCTCTTCCTGTGGGAGCAATGGGCCTTTATAAAATTCATAAACGAGAAGGAAGTGAAAGTCATGGAATTCTTTTTTTAGGATGTTTGTCCTAGTTTGAAATATGACATGAAAAAAGGGGATTGTACAATCGATATTCTCATGTAATGAGATGAAATATTTAAATTTGTTAATAAGAGGAATAGTTACTATTGAAGCAAAGTGAATCTTACTTTCTTTTTTTGGGAAAGGAACATCTATATTCATCTCTCTTGAATATAATAAATATTGTTTTCCTTAGAAAATACACACACACACACATATATATTCAATTTGAAAAAAAAAATAATGGAGGGTGGAAAACTTATTATGAACTTAAAAACAATTGTAAATAAATAAATCTTGGATATGAGATTTTTAAAAAACTATTCTTTGAAACTTTGGTTACTCCTATTATATTATAAAAACGTCAAGTTTAGAAATGCACAATTTATAAAGTATAATCTATACACCCTATTATATCCTCATCAAAGCAAACCTTTCCCATTAAAAATATAATTATGACATTTGATATATTAAAAGAAATTAAATAACCTAAGAAACAAAAAAAACTTCCTAAAATTAGTTCAAACTCTAACTAAATAATATAAAAATTTTAAACCATTCCCAATTTTCTTGAACTTTTAACTGAACAAAATTGGAACACTTATTTAAATATCAACTGAAAAATAATAATAATAAAATATCTTATCTTTTTATATTTAAGAAACCATTTTTAATAAAATAACATTAATCAACACCACCTTTAACATCATTACTAAAATGATTTTTGAAATACAAAACACCTCATTAAAATTCGAAAGAAATATGACGCCAACATATACATAAAAGGCAAAACGAATTTGACCCTAACCAATTACAGATATACCCTGCCATAGCCATAGCCATAGCCATATGAATTTTAAAACGGAAATATCCCACAACATCTACATTAGTGGGCATAGAAGAACCCACCTTTACTTTCTTGTTTCCGTTCCTCCGTCCAGGGATCGATTCCCGTTGAACTAATCGCATTCATTATACATTTTTATTACTAGCTCCAATGCTTTCTGTCTTTGAGGACTTTTGTGAATTTTAGCATTTATGCTTCTATTGCCCAACCTTACATTTATTTATATGTATTCTCTGGAAGAAAAGCTTGGGTTGGCTCTGGTTGAAACTGTGTATAAGCTCTGACTCTATTGTTAAGTTGAGACTTCCTTGGACTTTAATACTTCCTCGCGTTTTCATATAATCCTCCGGTGTTTTCTGAGATACATGGCGGGAGAGCAAGAAAATGTAAAAGTGTTGAGAGTTTCATCCGTGGTACCGGCCATTCCTACATTAAAGCATCGCATGTTCCTCTCCAGCCTCGATGTGTTTTTTATTTCTATTAAGAATCAGAGGGTTATGTTCTATAAAATAGATGAGCAAGAGATGGATTTTTGTACCATAGCTGAGAATCTTAAGAGGAGCCTGTCGTTAGTACTGGTAGAATTTTATCCATTAGCTGGTCGACTCGACATTAAGGGAGAAGAATCTGGTCGGCCGGCAATTGACTGCAACGATGGCGGAGTGGAATTCGTGGAAGCATCCATCCGTATGGCATTTGAGGAATTGGTAAAAGAAGAGTTTCGGCACAAAAATTTCTTCAAGGAACGTGTCCGGAACCATGATCGTGATACGTCGGAGAATGGAACTTATGACGGGCCGCTTCTCTCAATTCAGGTATGGAAAATTCTGGTGGAACAGAGATTTCTCTGAAATTAGCATTCTTGAATGTGCATTATAGGTTAATGAACAGTGTGTCTTTGACCCAAAAGGGGAATGAGAAGTTCGTTAGAAAGAAATTCAAATCTGGCATACCTATAGGAAGTCTACAAATTTTTTAAGTTTCAGGGTAAATGTATTATAGCCTTCTACAAGCTTTCAGAAGAAAATAATATTTGGGGATATCTGCCAATTTCTTTTGCAATGATGAAACTAATGATAGGTTTCTGATGTTGCATTGCAGGTCACAGCTTTTCTGGGAGGGGGAATTTGCATCGGAACCAATTTTCATCATGTTATTGCAGACGGGTGTTCCTTTTGGCATTTCATGAAGTGCTGGGCGGAATGTAGCAGAGGGCTTCCAGTTTCCAATAAGCCTGAACACATGCGAGAAATCTTCAAACGTGACGAGAATCTTTGTGCACTGCCCAACGTTTCTTGGAGAGCTGAAGAAGTTGTGACTGAATATTGTATGAAGGAAGCGCAGATTTTCAAGTTTGTGCGAGATGTTCCACTTCCCATGAATCATTCAGAAATCAAAGTGAGTACTGACAATACCACAACGGAGAACGTAAATGAGAGCAGTGCTCCGGTGAGAGCAGTGAAAGATGAAACAGATGTCGAATTGTATACTTTTCGATTCAGCGAAGAAATGGTTGGAAAGTTGAAAGAAAGAGCGCAGGCTTCAAGTTCCTTTCTGGCAGTCATCGCACATTGTTAGAGATGTTTAACCAAAGCTC
>APFE030178353.1:0-93805 GCA_000404065.3 Pinus taeda
CCTGTGTTCGAGGGGAGGATTGTTGGGTAGACGACCAAAGTCCCACATTGACTAGAAGTGGGGAGGATCATGGGTATATAAGGATGGACAAATATCTCCATTGGTATGAGGCCTTTTGGGGTAAGTCCAAAAGCAAATCCATGAGGGCTTAGGCCCAAAGTGGACAATATCATACCATTGTGGAGATATGTGGTGTCCAGAGTCCTTACATTGTTTTTTTAACTTAAAAAATATTTTGACACCATTCCTAGAACAAATGTATGGAGGCTAAAAGATATAATGGTTCCTATTGATTTGAGAGTTGTTATAACAAGGTTGTACAAGAATGTTATTGCCAAGCTGAGGACCATTGATTGGTCAGATGAAATTATCAGAAATATTAGAGTCAACCAAGAGTGTCCCTCATGTCTTACCCTTTTTGGCATGTGCATTGATAAGCTAGCAGAGTGTTTATAAGGTGCAGATTATATTTTCCCCACACTCACCAGTATAGTCATAACTCTTCTTATTTATGTGAATGATATTATTCTTTTGAAACTATACAAAACTTTAATAGAAATTAATCAATATCATTATAATATAGCTAAGCTAAATAAAAAATAAAGATTTAAATTAATAAATATATAAACCTAATATCTCATATTTTTTAATACAAATTTTATTTTACCCTTCTAGAAAAATTTATTATATTTAATTATATTATAATATTTATAATATTTTATATAAATATGTTATATATAAAATCCTTTTGCCTATTACATGTCATTTATGAGAATATTCTATACTCGAGACAAAAATCTATAAAATATAATAATATATTTATAATTCATTATATTATAATATTTTATAAGAGAATCCTAGTCTATGTGTATAACAACTTTTACGGCTTGTTTGCAACTCATTTATGATGGTACTCTAGACTTGCCTATCACAAAATCTTTTAAACAAATAATAATGTATTTATTTCGAAAAATTGATAAAATGTAATTGTATATTGTATTGATAGGATGAGTTATCATAATGACAGTTTTGAATATAAATTATATTTAAATAATATAGTTATAATGCGATATGTTTTCTATTACTATGTGTTAGTAAACTATATAATATTTTCATTAATATTAGTATTTTTATTACTATATTTATTATGTTTATATTTTTTATTAAGATGTTTCATTTTTTGAAAGTATTGTTGAGGAGAATTGTTTTGGAAGATTATTTATGGGTAATATTGTGGGTTTTATTTGTTTTGTTTTTTTATGTTTTAGATTTATTTTAATTTTAAATCACGATTTTATTATTGATTCAATGTCATCTCTTATTTTGCCAAAATAAGCATTAATTATTTTAAAATAGTATATTAGGTAGCGAGTATATGTTAATTATTTTAAAACAGTATATTAGTAAGAAGTATAGTTTTTTTTAATTACTTTTCCTTGCATATTATTTAATGAGTTTTTTAGAATCACAATAATAATACTATTTCTAAAATTGATTTTGATATTAAAGCATATTGGTAATATTTTGTTCTACTTTCTACATATTGTTTTAACAAAAGGGAGACGGTTAGGATCACTATTGTCATACAAGTTGGCAGCTTAAAAATTATGGTAATTTGATTATTTAAATCACTATTTTCATGTTATTAAAGGCACAATCATAAACCTAAATTAATTTTGTGTTGTTTCCATACAAAAAAATTGATGAAATCTCAATACACATGCTTAATTTACCTTTATCCATCTTCCTATTCTTGCACATTCTTGATTGAAAAATAAATGCAAACTATCAATAATATCGACTCTTGCTTCAGTTGCCCGACCTATATCAACCAATGCCACTAAAGCCCTTCCTCTATATAGATTATTTGAAATTTCTAAACTTAGATACTCCAAACTCTAATATAATAAATAGAAACTTAATCACCCTTTAATCAATAATGCATTTACGTGATTCCCCATTCTCAAATAAGTGTTGTAACGGTCAATACATTCTTAGGTAGTAAAATCAAGGAATGCAAATGCTTTTTAAGAGGTCATATTTGCGACAACAATGCTTCTATAATTACTCCATTCCTATCATAGAAAGAAAACATCATGGCTAGTGAAGATGAGTGCGCATAAGATGTTTACCAATCTAATTTGGAATTATTCATTATCAAACTTAGATTTGTATGCTCTTGATGTTTAGTCAACTAGAAGATATTTAGATTATGAGTTATGGACCAAACATCGAAATAACATAAAAAGAGAAATAAAAGTCACTTTTTTCCATGAGAATTATAGAAAAGAATGAATATGAAGCCTCTTAAAGGGGGAAACATCCTTTTATAATACAAAAAATGTATAGGATTCGATGTTTTCTAAAACTAGGTCTACTTGGTATACATGTAACCCTTTAATACTCATCAATAAGAGTTTACTGCACTTGCCAAAATTAAGTCATCATAATGTGACCTCCATTATTCGTTTTTGTTTTTTTGTAGCTTCTCTTTTCTTATTCTTTGTTAATAATATAGACACAATTAAGAAGGTTGTCCATACTATGTTAGTCATTTCATACAATAGTTATGTGATATTCCTAACTTTCTAACCCTATATGGTGTTGATGTTTTTGGAATTGAAGTGTCACTCCCAAATTACATCAACATCTCCAAATTATCGGTGGTTGACGAGAAGTAATGGGAACATTATCCTAGGGTTTATAGATGCATGAGTATGAGCTGAATTTATGCTAAGAGTAGCACAATTCAACCCTCTTTCTTGTCAAGGAATTGTAGCCGACGCAGAAGAATCATGTAGCTAACAAAATTGATGATCAAAAGAAAAGAAAAGAAAAGCCTAGTTACCTTCACCGTAAACACCAAGTTATTTAGAAAAGCAGCAAACTAATCAGTTATCTAAAGTTTTGGTCTTAGAGTATTGTGAAGCTTCAACTGCATTTAACTCATAAATTAAAGAAAATAGATTGACTACAATATCCTTTATGTATGAACAATTAAATAAATATTATAACTCTTCCTACGTATAATTGAATATTGAAATACTTAATGATTAATCAAATATGTAGAGACATATTACAAATATTAATTATTTCTTTATTGTGTTCTTTAATAGTTTTTTATGTATTTATATTATAAAATCAAAACCTTAATTCATTATGTAAAGTGTATAATTAATTTATTAATGAATAAAATTTTATTTAAACACAATTAAACAATAATGACATTGTAATCTTTAAAAAGTTATTAAAACTAAACATAAACATATATACCAAAGAAAAATTAAATTAAAAGAAGAAACCTAACTAGAATAAAATACCAAAGAAAGTAAAATAATAGTTAGCATATTATTTTGAGAGATCATGGTTAGTGTAAAAAACACTAAAACAAATTAAAATGCACCAAATTTACATAACATAAAAGGTGAAGCATATATGTATTACATAATTTACTATAGTAAAAGACTTAAAATAACACATTCACACAAAAAAAACTAAAAGTAAAATTTAAACATTACTAGAAACGTAAGACATAAGACTCAAATTCCATAAATAATTGAAGGGAGATTTGACTAGCAAAAGAAATTCCTTTTTTTAAAGGGAGCTTTGACGACGAAGGAAATTTTTTTTTTTATTACTTTTTATTATTCAGAGTCAAATATGTGAGAAAATGGAAAACTGATGCATTGTCCTTTTAAACTAAACAATAGTGAACAAGAAGATCTTATCTTGCACAACAATCACAAAGTCAATACCAACTTTAATGGTAAAATAGTGAAAAATATGCAATGAATGATCTTAACATTTTCCCAATTATAAACCAATATCTACAATCACGTTCCAAGAGACACTCGAAAGAGACGACTTGAAAAATAACAATGACATCACACAAATAAAGGTTAATTACAGGAAGAGGAAACTGAGAATAAAAGAAAAAAACCTTACTACTAGTCATGTCGTCACTCACAAAATGGGCAACATCTCAGTATGTAAAATGAAGGAATCCCCTATCCAAAGTAAATTATTGCTTTTATAAGTTAGCTTAATCAAATAGATAGTCTCTGTAACACCCTAGACTGCATGAACATTTACTTTGGTTAACAAGTTTTACTTATTACTTTAGCTTTTTACTTTCTTTGACATGGAATATTAAACAACTAAGGCTGAGAGGCCACGACATATTTTGTTACTTGAGGTAAAATGAGCAAAACTTCAAACTCTTAGAATTCAGTATGAAAATTTCAGAATGGACAATGATGAAAGTGTGGCTAACTATTTCCTACGTGTAGATGAGATTGTTAATTGTATGAAAAACTTGGGTGAAGAAATAAAAGAGGCTGTTGTGGTTGAAAAAGTTCTAAGATCTTTGTCCCCTAGGTTTGAATCTAAAGTTTCTGCAATAGAAGAAAAGAGAATCTACGAAATCTTACCATGTCACAGCTGCACGGAATTCTGACTGCTTATGAAATGAGGAAAGGAGGACCATCAAACAGGAGAGAAGCTGCATTCAAGGCTTCAGGTAAAGGATATAACTATGAGTCAGGACATATGTCAGAAGAAGAGGAAGAATCAAACTTTGTCAAGAACCTTCAACGGGGTGCTAGAAGATTCAGAGGTAAGTTTCCCTCCAAATGCTTTGCTTGTGGAAGAGTTGGTCACTATGCTGCCAAGTGTCCTCATAAGCTTGACAAAGGAAAGGAACCTGTTAGATGGAACAAGAAACAGAACGTGCGTAAGAAAAGCTACTACACTCATGAAGACAGTGATGGACTCCCAAATAGTGATGAAGATGAACAAGGTAATAACTATAGACTTTTAATAGCTTTTGAAGATGATGATTTTATGGATGCTATAGATGAAGAAGGTCTTTATGAAGAGATTTCTAAACTCAAAATTTGTTTAGAAGAGAAAAATATGATTATTGATACTTTGCAATTTCAACTGGCTGAAAGTGAAAAACATCATGAAAAGTTAGAATGTGAAATTGTGGAACTTAGAAAAGAGATTGAGAAAACCAAAGCTCTTAATCTTAGATTTGTTAAAGGATCTGAAATGTTAGATGATATTATCAAGGTGCAGCGTTCTCCTCTAATCAAGACAGGTCTGGGATATAATGAAGAAGCAACTCAAGCACAGAAACCATCCACCTCCAAAAGTTATCTTGATGCAGCAAGGAGGAGTGAGCAAAAGCCTAATAGAGATCACCAGGTAAATCAGGGATATTTTTCTTCAAGAATGAATAGAGATCACCAAGTAAATCAGGGGCAATCTACTTCAAGAATAAACAGAAGCTACAATAGACCACAGGTAAATCATTCTCAATTTGCATCAAGAATGAATGACAACTACAATCATTCGGTCCTCAGGGTTGATAATTGCAGGAATTTCTTCAATGGCCAATGTTTCTCTTGTCACAACTTTGGACACAAAGAAGCTCAGTGTGTTTCCTACAAAACAATCATGACTAGAGAAACTCAAAAATAGAGGAGTATGACTGGGATCATGAAAAGGACCTACAATAACTTTTCTGCTCTTGAAAATGAAATAGAATGTTCTATTTCTAATAATTTTGGTCATGAAGATTCTGAATGCAAGAGCAGGTTTCGACAGACAACTCAGAAGGAGCACGCCTCAAATATCAGAACATGGAGAATGAAAGAACCACAACTAGAAAGATGTGGTATAGCCTTATATGCAGAAGGGTAGGAAAACCAATGGTACATCGACAGTGGATGTTCAAAACATATGACAGGTGATAAAGAAAAACTTCAGTCATATAGTGCCTTGGAGAAGGAGAAGAAGGTCTCATTTGGAAAGGACACCCCTGCACTCATAAAAGGTAAAGGTTTTGTTCTTTTAAAAGATAAGGTCAAAGCAAGAAATGTTGTGTATGTTGATGGCTTAAAGCATCATCTATTGAGTGTCAGTCAGATGTGCGATCAAGGAACATAGGTAATTTTTCGATCAAATGGATGTAGTGTTCATGATCTTGATACATGAGAAACAATGATCAAAGGCATAAGGACTCCAAATAATTTATACATATTCAAAGAAGGACAACAACAATGCTATATAAGCAAGAATGATGAACACTGGCTATGGCACCGAAGGTTGGGGCATCTAAGTTTCTCATAGATAAGGAAAGCATACAAATACCAGGTAGTTCGTGGTCTTCCAGACATCAGAATTCTGGACAATACAATATGCAAATCATGTCAGTTTGGTAAGAAAACCGGAACTAACTTCCCTGAGAAGCAAGGATCACCTAGTAGGCCACTCGAACTTTTCCATACTGATGTATGTGGTCCATCTAGGAAAAGGTCGCCTCGGGGAGAAGAATACTTTATATTATTCATTGACGACTCTTCAAGGATGGTTTGGATAGGACTTATGAAGCACAAAGATGAAGCCTTCGAAAAATTCAAATCCTTCAAAGCTTTGGTTGAAAACGAATCATATCACAAAATTAAATGCCTCAGGTCTGATAGAGGTGGGGATTTTACCTCAAATGAATTTTTCAATTTTTGTGAAGAACATGGAATAAGAAGGGAATTCTCTACAACCAGGACTCCTCAACAAAATGGAGTAGTGGAAAGGATGAACAGAACGGTTCAACAAATGGCTCGTTCTATGCTTGATGAGTCTGGAATTCCTGCAACTTTCTGGGGTGAAGTTGCATTTTCTGTGGTTGTTATTCTCAACAAAACAAGTGTCCGGGTGAACAGCACTCAAATCCCTCATGAGCTTTGGTATGGTGAGACTCCTTTGGTAAAGTATTTCAAACTTTTTGGAAGCAAATGTTATATCAAAAATATTGATGGACATCTTGGCAAGTTTGAACCTAGAGTATATGAAGGCATTCTTCTTGGTTACTCTCCCCATAGCAAAGCTTACAAGTGTTATAATAAAAGGCTCGGAAAAATTGTTGAAAGTATTGATGTAGTGGTTGATGAAGAAGAAAAAACTCCTAGGCAGGTAAGATTTGAAGATTTCGAAGATGATGAGGACTATCCATCAACATCAAATTAGATTCATGATGAAGAAGAAACCTATGAAGAAGAAACCCATGAGGAGCCTGAAGAACAAATAAGGATAGAAGAAAAGACTCCATCCAGATACGTTCAAAATAATCATCGAGAAACTCAAATTTTGGGGTAGAAAGAGGCAGGTATACAAACCAGAAGAACAATTGCAGAAGCTTCAAGCTATTTGGCATTAATTTCCTCCACTAAACCACAAAATGTAAGAGAGGCATGCAAAGATGAATGCTAGGTCAAAGCAATGGATGAAGAACTTGAGCAGATCGAAAAGAATAACACTTGGGAGTTGGTTCCTAGACCAAAAGATAAGAATGTCATAGGAACAAAATGGATCTTCAAAAACAAGTTGAATGAAAATGGGGAAGTGATTAGAAACAAGGCCAGACTGGTTTGTAAAGGGTATTCACAACAAGAAGGAATAGACTTTGAAGAAATTTTTGCTCCCATTTCTAGACTTGAGGCCATTAGAATGTTCCTTGCTCTCTCTAGCTTTCAGAAGTTCAAAGATTTCAAATGGGCGTGAAATCAACCTTTCTGAATGGGGACTTAGAAGAAGAAGTGTACATTGAGCAACCAGATGGTTTCATTCTTGGGAATGATCCAAATCTTGTATGCAGACTAAAGAAGGCTCTCTATGGTCTTAAACAAGCTCCAAGGGCCTGGTACTACTGTTTGGACAAATATCTTCATCAACAAGGTTTTTCAAAAGGATCAGTAGATAGCAATCTTTATATAAAAATTGAAAATGAAAATTGCTAATACTTGTTGTGTATGTAGATGATATTATCTTTGGCAGCAATGAAGAAGCTATGAGTCAAAGCTTTGCCTTGGTGATGCAGAAAGAATTCGAAATGTCTTTGTTTGGAGAACTGACATATTTTCTTGGATTGCAAATCCAACTAAATGAAGGTGGTATTTTCTTGTCTCAAACCAAGTATCTCAAGCAGATCTTGAAGAAATATGGCATGGAAGATGCAAAACCAATATGTACCCCTATGATTACAGGATGCAGCCTTAGTGAAAATGATGAATCAACGGTAGTGCATCAACCAACCTATAGATCCATGATTGGAAGTCTTCTTTATTTGACAGGTACTTGACTAGACATCATGCATGCAGTAGGAATAGTTGGAAGATTTCAGGAAAATCCTAAGGAAACCCATCTTTAGGCAGTAAAGAGAATTTTCAAGTATCTTCAAGGAACTCAAAAATATGGCGTATGGTATCCAAGAGATACAGATCTCACTCTTCATGCTTATACAGATGCAGATTGGACTGGAAGCGTGGATGACAGAAAAAACACAAGTGGTGGTGCATTCTTTATGGGTTCCAGACTAGTATCTTGGTTCAGCAAGAAACAAAGTTCGATTGCTTTATCTACAGCTGAAGCGGAATATGTGATTGCTGCATCTTGCTGCACTCAACTCCTTTGGATGATGCAAACCTTGCAAGAATTTCAAATCACTTGTACACCACCTATCTCCATCTTATGTGATAATACAAGTGCAATCAGCATTTCAAAGAACCCAGTCATGCATTGAAAGACCAAGCACATACCTATCAAATATCATTTTCTCCGGGAACAAGTGCTGGAACAAAAAGTCAAGCTAGAGTATGTTCCCTCTAAGGAACAAGTTACTGATATACTCACCAAACCATTGCCCAAGGAAACTTTTGACCTCAGACAGAAGCTGGGAGTAGTTGATGCATCATCTTGCTATTAAATCTTGTCAGTATTCAGAGAAAAATGGGTGTACGCGTGTTGCCTGAGGTGTATCTGCGTATATACGCCAGTTTTTGTAGATACAGTCGCGTATATGGAGGCTTGATGGATATCAGAAGGAAGATAGTCTGATATGGGTTTAAAAGAGACGACCTGACTTTGGTTCAGGGGGAGCAGATAAACTTCTAATGATGCATTGTTGGCATTATCTTAGAAGCTTTTGGTTCTATTTCATAACTATTGTTGGTCTCAATGATGACCTGAATGATGATTGACAGATGCTACTGCCATCAATTATTGGTGACTTTCATAAGTCTTGCTCTACATATTTCATCTCTATGTCATGTATCTCTTTTATGGTATCAAGGTCATGTAACGACCTATTTTGGTTTCCCCACTATGCTAGGGATGAAGATGTAATGTACTTGGTTGTCATATGTAATCCCCACTTGGTTGGGTGGATGATCCCCACATGGTTGGGTGATGGATGTAAGTATTGAGTCTTTTGGTGATAGGAAGGTCTTTTATGATGTATATGTCATGGTTCTTCTTGAAGAACATCTTTTGCAGATCTTGCCTACAGTTAGGGGGAGCATGGTCAGCACAGCAGGGCAGAGATTTCAGCATGTACTCAGGGGGAGCACAACCCTTTTCCCTCGATGTCAAAGGGGGAGAATGACTTTGAGGATCTTGGGGTTGCCATCAAGTCCAAAGGGGGAGATTGTTGGCACTATGGCACTGATTTAGAGCTATGGCACAGGTGTTGTCCTTAATGGCAACTCTCTTTAGTAACAGATCTCGGTTCAGGCTTTCAAAATGAAGGAAAAGACATATACACAGGTTCATCTAGACTAAGGAACATATACACGTGGGTTAGACGTTACAAAGGTGCACATGCGTATACACACTCTTTCACGCAAGGAAAAGCGCGTATATGTTGGAGAACTTACTTTTGGTCCGTGGTAGTTAGTCCTTGGTATTTGAACCTATGGTTTTTGACCATGGTGTCTCGTCAGAAGTGTTGATCCCAAGTATTGGGTCCATGGTATTGATTTATTATGGTTTTGGACCATGGTATTGTGGAAGGCCTAAGACTATAAAAGAGGAAGGAGATCATTTGGCAAAGTATGATTTGAATTAATTGAATATCTAATACATGCTAGATCTAAAATTTTGGTGATTAGGGTGATGGTGCAGATCTGGATCTGAATGAAGGAGGAACCTTAGCTCAAAGAGAAGGATAAGTTCTATTGATGGGTCATAATCTTAAGGCTTGAATGATAGTATCTTTATCTGTTATATGTGATGCATACTTGATCTATAAATCTGATAATCTAGGTTAATTAGTGTCTGAATATTTGAAAGAGTGAATTATCCTTTATAGATCTGTATGCAAGTTCAGTGAAGCGAAGGTGCGTACACACGCTGGTTTAGTGAATGAAAACAGCGTATACGCAGGTTGTTCCAAACACAAAAGCGTATGCATGCAGGTTTTAGGTTATTAAAGTAGCATATATCTTTTGAGTTGTGATCTAGCTGCTTTTGTTTATTGCTGCAATGTCCTGGGTTCAGAATTTGGTGTGTAGTTACTATTACTGTGATTTGGGTACAACTGTCAGGGAAGTGTCTACTTGATTCGGTGCTAATTGGTGAAAAGGAGATTGTTTATGATTGATTGATGTTCATGGATCTAGTCTGAAATTTTTTATGAAACGTGGTCCTTGGAAGAGAGAGAAGGTTGTAGCCTTCTGTAGGCCAGCACCTACGTACTAGTATCTTGGCAAGTGTAAGAGCTAAGGGGGTTGTAGCTCCCTTCCAGGATCAACTGGAGAATGAGAGAGGGTTGTAGCTCTCTGCAGGTTGCAACTTGCGTACTGGTAAAGGGCTGCACCAGTACATTGTAAAAGGAAGTTTTTAAGTAAAAGAAGATAGAGACGAATTGCAACAAGTGGTTTTCACCCACATTGGGTTTCCACCTTACATCTTGTGTTCTTGTGTGTGATTGTCTTCAGCTCTATTTACTGTTTCTGGTTACTGTTTATTTGATTCTAATACACAGATTAATGATCAACATCTGTAAGATAAATTAAATTATTAGTCTGCTTTGCATACGCGAGTTTCCTTCTCTGTAGTCGCGTATATACGCGGTTTTATCTAACTGAAGTAGCGTATATGATCTGGGTTTGAAAAAGAAATAAGTGACTTGATAATGTTGATTCACCCCCCCCCTCTCAGTATTATTTCCAACACATAATTACCCTGGGACAAGAAAGTTTGGTTTGAATCTCTCCAAACTTCTAGACCCAAACAGTAATGCATTTCTCCAAGGTCCTTCATCTCAAATTTCTGTGATAACTATTGCTTGATTTCTTCAATGAAATTGTCTACACTCCCTATCATGATCAGATCATCTACATATAAAGAAATCAACACTATATGTTGCTCATCATTAAACATAGTATACAAATTGGGATCATTTTTACTCCGTTTATAACCATGCATGAGGAAAAATGAGTCAATTTTTTTGTACCAGGATCTAGGAGCTTGCTTTAAACCATATCAAGCTTTCTTTAATCTACATAATAAGTGCTCTTCTCCCTTCCTAACAAACCCCTCAGGCTACACTAAGTATACTTCTTCTTTTCAATCGCCATTTAAGAAAGCAGATTTAACATCTAATTGATGTATTTTCCAATGATGCTTAGTGGCTAAAGCAATAATTAGTCTAATGGTATTTATTTTTGCAACAGGGGAAAATGTTTCCTCAAAATCAATACCTTCTTTCCGGGAATACCCCTTTGACACCAACCTTGCTTTATGCTTATCAATAGACCCATCTGCTTTAAATTTCAACTTAAATTACCGTCTGCAAGCTATGGGTTGTTTATTATTAGGAAGCTTTATTAGATCCCAAGTATTGTTCTTAATAATAGATTCATATTCCTCTTTCATTGATTCCTTTCGTTCAAAACTCTTACTAGCTTCATAAAAATTAGAAGGTTATACAATGTTTAACATACCAGTCATGAGCACACAATCCCTATATTGAGTTGGTAACTGTTTCGGCCTACTAGATCTCCTGAGCAGTTGGGGTTCAATTATTCTGCTATGTTCTTCTCTTTGTGGACTGAACTTGATTTCTTCCTCTTTATCCTGTTATTGTTGTTGTTGCTGTTCCTGTTGTTGTTGTTCCTGCTACTGTTGTTCCTACTGCTATTGCTGACTGATCCCTGTTTCACTATCCTCATCTAAAATTAAGGGTACATGCCATTCCTCATTGTTTTGAACAGGATTTCTATAATCAACCTATTCATGGAATAATATGTCTCCACTAACAAACACCTCGTGAGTAGAAGGATCAAACATTTTATAAGTCTTATACTCACTGCAATATCCAATGAAAGTACATTTAATGGCATTTGAATCTAACTTCTTCCTGTTCTCTTTGGGAACATGCACAAAAGCTTTACAACTAAATACTCTAAGGTGACTTACTGCAGGCTTGAAGGCAAACAATGCTTCAAAAGGAGATTAATAATCAAGACTTTTAGTAGGACTCCTATTCTTCAAATATACTTCAATATTGATAACTTCTACACAAAAACCACTAGTTAGATTCTTCCCTTTCAACACACTGTGAGCACACTCCACCAGTGATCTTTTCTTCCTCTCAACTACTCTATTCTGTTGAGGAGTGTAGGGTTTTGTAAATTACTGTCGTAGGGTTGAGGCTTTTCTCTTGCATTCAATCCTATTATAAACATCTGATAATCATCCATCATGCCATTCATGGTAATTGTCACGAGATCATCATTGCCACTGTCTCACTGATATCAGTTAGTTTATCTTTAACTTCCTTTATCCGAGATATGAATGAAGAAACAGACTCATTCTCCTTCTTCTTGATTGAGAGAATCTTCTTCCTGAGGTACAAAGTTCGACTGGTGTTCTTGATCTCATACATTTCTTTGAGAAATTTTTAGATGCCATTTGTTGTCTTGCAATCCCCAATGTGAGGGATGATGCAATATTTGACTGATAACTTAAGTATCACCTTTGCCTTCATCTCCCTTTTCTCCCAGTGTTGAATTGTTGTATTCGATCCACCAGTTGCAGTAGTCGGCTTGACTTCATCACCAGTGGCAATGCTATAGGCATTCTATCCCTCAAACAGAGTTTGAAGCTTAAATTTCAGATTTGTGTAATTGGAACCATCAAGCTTATTACTCTCATTGAGATAAGCTTCGGTAATTTGATTATTCATCTTGAATGAATAAAATTTTCAACAATTTGAGCAAACCTCAAATGTCAAAAAAATTAAAAAACTTCCCAAATTCAGAAATCCACGTGAAGCTTTAATGTAAAAAAGGGTAGCTAAAAAAACTCCACGTGAAGCTTTAAAGTAAAGAGAGGCTTTTAAAAAAGATGCATAAATACTTTACAATTAAAAAAAAAAATTCACGTGTGGCAATGTGCTGCGAAAAGACAACCACCATTAATCTCCTTCAAACGCAGCAACAAATTTAATCTCCTCTCCTCAACAAACAAACACAGTTTTTAACCACCAAAGCCACTACTTTTCCACGCTTAGATAACACAATCCTCACAATTGTTCACCTCTTTTTCGTGACTAGTCCCAAATGTAAACCCTCAACAAACAAACACAGTTTTTAACCACCAAAGCCACTACTTTTCCACGCTTAGATAACACAATCCTCACAATTGTTCACCTCTTTTTCGTGACTAGTCCCAAGTGTAAACCAAAAACCTACGACGATGTCGGAATATAAAAGATTGTGTAGTCGTGATTACTCTTCATTCAACATGCGACAATGTCGCGATTTTATATTCTTTAACTTAGCTTACATGCCTCTCCTTCATGCAATTATGATACCATGTCAACAATTACATATGGAAGAAATGAATTGACAAACAACACTAGAGGAGCTCACAGATACGGATCACCACGAGCTCCTACAAGCAAATACACCCCTGGTTAGGCTTAACATTAAACTCCCATAATAAATAGATACACTTAGTTAAGGATAGTAAATCAAATCCCTGAATGATAGGAATGGAACAATTATCGGTCGCAAGGACTCGATATAACTCTCGAAGAATGGTGAGTGCACATAGTCCATAATATATTCATCCTTTAATCAACAGAACCAGTAAAATCACAATCAAGCTCGATAGAATCCTGTGAAACAAAAGATATCAAGCTTCGATTTCAGAAGCCGAACCAAGATAAAAGAGAACTTATAAACATTCTATTTATATACAAAATTCAGACCCTTTTTGGAAGAATAAATTAAAAGTCAAACCCTCTGCGAAGCCAGAATTACACAGGTTTAAGCCATGGCACATTTTTTTGAAAGCACTGAGCGACTGGTTAAACAAAATCCTTGTTCATTCAAAATACAAAAAATCAGACTAGGGCCGGCTTGAAGCCTCGGCTTAAATATACTTCTCTACCTAGAGAAACCCAGATATGATGCCGTAGAATGAATATAAACATAGCGACCTTATTACTGAAGACACATCGCCATAAAGTTTGGTAATAAGACCAACTTGGAGATAAGAAGATGGCAACTCAGAGTAAGGGGGACTCCTCCGAATCTAGCAAAACCATAAGGAAAGAACTTTTTGCAAGTCAGTTACGTGTAGATGCATGAAGCAGGAGTTAAAAAGCAATATAATAATGAATGTATGTAGTACTCACCGGATCTTCAAGATTACCTGAGACAAAGTAGCTCTGGAACGTCCAAGACTACGTGTACCAGAAACCGCTGCAAAGTATTAGTGGCTTGATCGGGTGAAAATAAAATAACCCAACAACCGACCCTGTCATGACTAATGTTACCTCCTTGAACCCGTTGGCCTCCAGCATCATCCTTTTTTGGACTGGTAAACCAACAGTGTCTCGTATTCCCTTCACAAAGAGGATAAGCAGAGGAGTACATTTTTGAAGTGGAGTCAAAGACTGTAAGTATGTATCCATATCAAGAAAGAGAGGATACCTGCTGGACGAAGTTTGATGCCATGCTCCATCGAATCAAGGATGGAAATCTAAGACCCTCTCTGCTGCAACAAAACCTTAGCCCACTTTGCAGAGCCGAACTTCGGAATATTGCACAACGCAAAATGGATCCGCATGAGGTAGGACGCCGAGAAACAAATTACGGCACTAAACCCTGAGTATTGAGGTCCGTTGGATCGCCATACCCAAATCCAAAGGAGAAGACTTCGCCAGGTGTTCCAAGTTACCAAGTTACCAGGACCTTCTGGTGTGGGGTCCATCCCATTAAATGTATGAGTAGCAGGCGTGAGGTGGGTACCATTGATTTTATCCACCATTAAAATGATGTTATAACTTAAGTCAAAAAGCATGCCAAGTGGGGTTATCAATTCGAGGTATATACGAATTGCATATTAACTATTGAGCCATTAAATTCAATGTAAGGTTGATACATGGTAAAACTTTAATATATATGATATATGGTAAGACGTCAGAGTTTATAAAGTTTTTTTTGGTTTTTTTAATATGTACTGTTATGTGTTACAGTCTCAAAGTAAATTCTTACTTTTATAAGTCACCTTAATCAAATAGATGGTCTCAATCATTTTTGATTGGCTGTTGGATGAAAACTGCATTAGTTAAACTGCCAGACAACTATTCATTTTTTTGTTCTTTATATTACAACAAAGCCTCATACTTTTGCCCTTTTATAATTTGTGTATACATTTTCCTCATAGTTTTTGTTTGTTATAATAGACGAAACTAGTGATTTGTATGTAAAGATATCTCCGAACTATTAATCAACTGCTTTCATGCCATTTTCATATGAGGGTATTTTCCTTCATTCACTTTAGCTTTTCTTTCCGAGCATCCTTCCTTTCAAGCTCTACCATCATACAGAATAATTTACCTTTGGCAACTGACTCTGCGGCAAATTCGATCGTAGTTTTTCTACTTTAATAGACATAATTTCTCTCTTTAAAGCCATATTGAAAAAAGTTGTCCTAAAAGGCATCTTCAAAATGTTTAATACCCCTATCGGTGGTCTCTTCCTGTGACTTGTTGCTTAAAACGTCTTCCAATTCTCTAAGAAGCGTTTTCCATTCCTTGATGAAGTTGTCTTAAAAAAATTATTTTCAATTATTTTCAATTTGGAATGGTAAAATTCAGTATGTTCCAGCAAGGTTTTATCAAAATCGTTGAGTTCATGTCACAGAGCATTTCAATCTACATACAAATTCCAACAATCGTTTTTATTTCAGATGCCTCCCTATCATGCCCTCGGTCAAGCGTAGTAGTTACTTTCATGCTTTTCTTCAGTTCATTGTAAACCAGATCATGTAAACACAGGAGTCCAACTTCTCTCAGTCGAGGACGTTGGTAATGATCCACAACACAAATAGATTTCTATCGGTTGGACCATCTTCTCGTGAATTTCTAACGTCTCTCAAATTCTTTCAACAATAACTGAAACAATTGAAATAATGTACTCTTCAAAAGACTCTTTATATTTGTGATACAACTTATCTCCATGGTTGTGATTACGAAATTTATGTTCTGACCTCCTTCCTTTGATATCTTCTTGGACTGATGGGTTTGTGCTAAGAGAGAGGGGGAGACTAGTTGTGATTTGTCGTGAGGTCGTTGTAGTTCCTGGTCTCTATGCTTCACATTACGCTCTTGTTGGTGCTGCGTAAGAGTAAACATATGATATGCTTTTCGAGGTAATGATAATTATTTATTCTCTACGACTATTACATTTTCAAATTCTCGTTTTCATCTTTAATTGATTCGGTGTAGTGTCACGTTTTTGCATGCAAACACCCTTTTCACTTGACAATGGTAATGTTATCTCGATGGTATGGTGTTCACTTTAATCTGTGAATGTTGAGCATGCCATTTGTCAAAGCAAGCTCATAATAATCTGCATATGCCATTGCTTTGGTGCACCGCAACAAGTGATGAGTGAACTTCACCGTATTCATCTTATATATTTTAAAACGAAAACAAATATATCCCATTCATTAAGTTTTCACTTAAGGCTGAGGATATCGAGATCCTTGGGTGTTTTCTGCCCAAATTATGGACCTTTGACTTCAGTGTTACCATGGATGCCCTAATTTTGTTTGCAGTAGTCTATAAGGAGACTTTTTGAAAGTTTTTTCGGTGAATTTTCCGGTTAAAATCTGGCTGTAATTTATTGGAATCCCAAGTTTAATAGTTAATTTCTGCACAATCAATGGCTCCAGGTGTTTTCCAGGGCGCTGAATCCAAATATGCAGTTAAAAAACCATTTTAACTGCTAAAAATCAAGATTTAACCTCATTTCTTCCGCCAGATTCCGTCACCATAATCTCCAAAAAGTAGCATTATAGACAACTCTATTTTGTTTTAAAAACAAATATCGCCTTCCACTTGCACCGTGGCAAATCAATTACATTGTACATATTTTTCTTTGATGTTTCATTTCGTTCGCCAATGATGAGTCTCTTTGGCAGTGGCTGGGCTCCTTGAATGTAAAGCATGGCTTGTGGATTCACACAAGCAGAGGCCGAGATTTTAATAATACAAATTGTGTTAGTGGGAGCTTCAATAGGAAGATTTTATGATTGGTCACGCAGTGCATTTTTCAATAAAAATTAAGGAGACCCTTTTGGATTTGGAGCAGGCTCATGACGGGTAAGTTACGTGATACTTGTATAAATGGATCAGATTTTATGATACGTCACTAAGTGTATTTTTCAATTACATTTTATGATAGGTCACGCAGTGTATTCCTAACGTACGCATTTGACATCAATTATAAGACGGAACATTTAATATTTAATATGGGCGATTTTACATAGTAAATTTCTCTGAATTTGGAGGTATTGTAAGTGTGGGTAATAGTTTAATGTTTGTCATATCTATTTATTAAACTTCATTAAATGCTTAATCTGATGTGTTGAGGAATGGTCTACTCTGAACTTTTGTTCTGACTTCTGTCCATTCTGCCTTGAAACAATGTCTTTAATACTAGCAATTGTCTCTCTAGAGACTATAATTTTTTTATTTAAAGATCACTTTTGTCTTTTTAGAGACAATATAAAACAATGAATTCAGAAATATGTCACCATTGAAATAAATCAATATAAAAAATATTTAATTAAAAATGAACTACAAAATCATTGATTAATTCATGGTAGCACATAGTGGAATGGAACTCCCAACCTCATGCTTGTAAAGAACATGCTCTTTCATTGAGCTAGCACACTTTAAAAAATTATGTGAAGAGTTATGGCAATCCTTAAAATTACATTTATAGTCATTGATTAAAAAAAATGAATTTCAAACAAAAAAAATCATATTCCAATAGAGTTCAGTGAAAAAAAATAAAAGTGAGTGAAAAATGGCAAGCAAGTTGTCTGATTTTCCTCTTTATAGACTATAGATGGAGATGATAAGGCATTTGTAGTGCAATCAACACTTTGCTATGAATTTTTTCTTTTCAAACTTTTAAACAGACACTTACCTTTTCTTTAAAAAGAAATCAATTGAAAATTAAATATCATCTGCCCTTGACATATCTTTAAAGATTCTACAATCCATTAGAAGCACTTACTTTGTCAAGCCAAATATAAAAAAAATCATATACCATTCAGCTTAAAATACCTCTAGGATCATATCACACATTGCCGAGCCTATCAAACACATATATCTCAATAAAATAAATAGATTAGAAAACTTAGTGTCATCACCCATCAAATCTACCAAAAGCAAATGCTCAACGTATCAAACAATAATGAATGTTAAAGACTCTGTAGTGAAAAGCAAAGCACAAAAAATAATTGAGGACTCAATTGTCCATAATACCCAAGTGCAATTTACCCATGTAGAAGGCCCCACACAGTTGAACATTGTATAATAATTTAAAAAAATAATAAGTTGAATGACCTGAATACAAACATCCCATGTAAGACTAGTGATAGAATAACCCAGAGTGCACTAGGATATTTTCAATTCATTTGGAGACCGATTTCTGCAGTCTCATGAAAGATAAAAAGTTTTGCATTTGAAACCCAGTTCTAACATTCAACACAATTGGAGATGAATGGTGAAAATAAAGTAGCTCAATGCACCCTATGAAAATTTCACTTTGTTTTCCATTTTTCTGCATTATATCATATAGACATGTTATGCTCAATTGAAAAAATGATTCATCACCACCACCACAGCAAAATCTCACTGTTTCAATCCACTCCAAACTTATTTCATCCAGTACATAGGTTTACACATGCATGCATCTTATGATAGAAGAGAAAAATGCTCTACTAGGTACTGGAGACTTTAGATTGAATCTTAGAGAGAAAAAGTAGAAGGAAAAAATAAATCGAGAGCCACAACATCGCTATATAAGTGGGGAAAGGGAAAACAAAAGTGATACAATGAATTTGGTTCTTCCTCAATGTGAATGAAACTATGAAATTACAAATACGTAATGTAGGAATACTCTACTTGTCATTTGGAATCCAATTTAAACTCTATCCACTCATTCCTCCAAGAAATCTTTCCATCAACTAATAAAAAAACGAATGTAAGAATAAGCCAACTGTCAACAACCATATAGGTAAGGCAGGTCTACCCTTCTCTAAGGGCAGGCGCCCAATAGAATTGCGAGCTTTTTCCATTAAGTCCAACAACCTTGTTAGATCTTTTGGGGGCAGTGAGCCAAGAGAACCCCAGGTGACCAGGCCACTGTGACCTTCTCATAAACGTGCAAACTATAATTGAGACTAAAACGGATTTAGGAGTGCAACATACTACATTGAAAGAGCCTCAGGTCACCAGGTCATTATGAACCTAATCGTAAACATGCAGATTGTAACTAATCAAGAACTGTCGCACAAAATATTACATTTGTTGAACCCCGAGCTTTAGCAACTCACGCCCAAATAATAAATGGATATGGCAAAAAAATTGAAATAACTAATTTCATGATGTTCTAGTTTCTATTTTTCCTTGAAACAATTTCCCCGACACTATTGGAAAAACAAAATATGTAAACCAATCAAAATGTCCATATCCAAAACAGCGAAAGAATATGAAGATGAAATGTGGGTTTACTGAAAGAACTGCTCTTTTCCTCAAACCCACTGTTAGGGGCTGTAACAAATCATTCTCAAGCAGCCCACAGACAAGAAAAAATTCAATGAATCCATAGATGCACCAATAAAACAAAAAAATAATACATAGAGAAAGGAATGGGAAAAAGGATTACAAAAAAGATAAGAAAAAATCAATTTAAAAATCAATAAATAAAATAAAATAACCCCAAAAAGCAGTTTTCAGAGTGCATGAGAATTTACCCTCTCAAGCTCATCCTCAATTTCCTACAGCTTTCCAATGGAGAGAACAAGCTCACCGTCTATGTGCTCTTCCTCTTCCCCTTTTGATCTATTGGACTTGCCCATCCTGCCCAATCCTTCTGACCCAAAAGTCCTAAAAATCCAACAGAGTTGAAGGCACAGTCAGAGTAGCGGAGAGGGAATGGTCCTAGCATTCATTATTACCTCCAGAAAAATTGCACGCTCCATCATGCCATCCTCAATGAATAAAACTTTCAAAGCTTAAAATTTAGATCCTAGCATTCATTATTACCTCCAGAAATGTTGCACGCACCATCCTACCATCCTTAGTGAAGAAAACTTCAAATGGAATATTATCATTAAAATACCAAACAAGTTGTTGATTATTTTTTACTTCCACCTACAAAAGAGCATTTGTTAGTCCAGGAGATATGTTTTGAAACAAATTCATTGGTAGCAGTGTTTGTGCTGAGCTCCCAAGCTGCAATGGTGGCACCTAATTTACCAGGAACAAAACTTAGAAAAAGGACTCAAAATAGATGTGCATCTACATCCTATTAAACTAGCAATCTTTACTATAAATAGAACTAATATCTCAACTATTTTTCAAATTTTATGAACTGCCCCTGTACAGGTTCAGTAGCTGCAAGGTCAAAAGAGTGATTCTAAAACTTCAAGCTATAAAAAATTTGACCATCGTGCCATATAAATTCCCCATTGATTTGAAGGCATTGACCTACTAATGATGCGAGTAAAACAGGCAATGGAGGCCTGCACAAAGCATTAACCAAATATCACAAATTGCTTTAATCATGTTGATGCTTATCATAGTAAATACAATTCACATCTAACAACAATAAAGCCATTTTTTTCCATTTGTTCTTTACAAAATGAAATGGAATTGACTATCTAATACCCACCCATAGCCTACTACTCATTAATCTCTAGGGACAAGTACATTTCCTAAACCTATCAAATAACCAAGAAGATCTAGGACAAGAGCTAGAGTTGGAGTTGCTGCTATGGGTACTTCTTTTGATTGAACATTGGGACCTTTGGCAAGTGAAACATTGATATCTCTCTCAATGGCTGATAATTCTTCATATGGAAGGTAACAATTTACTTGCAAGTTTGGAGGTAACAAGGTACATTGGGAGGTAACAAGGTACAAGGTACATATGGAAATACATATGGGAGGTGACCTGTACAAGCATAAAAACTGCTTAGAAGAATATATGTGCGCTTTGACTTCTCAGCAACAGCAAGGAAAGTCTTAAGTTCAAAAATAAATTCTTTAATGAGCTCTATACCTATTATTTACCACTTTAGATAGAAGTGTTGATCGTGACAACTGCTAAAAATACATATTATTATTAGACATCTTGGAAGAAAATTCCTTGAACTAAGCATAAAATATAATACTTATACTATAAAAACCTATACAAATGCAAACATTGCAAACAATGATAGATGAACTTAAGCCTTTTCATTGAAATAACTTACCACTTCTTTGGTATCCATTTTAGAATCCAAATTAAATCCCAAAACATAAAACACTGGCCATTCTTGAACTTCTTTCCTTCTCATTCTCCATCTCAAAATGGTGAGCTCCATGCTTGCGATCATAGGGCATAATAGAAATGGAAGCCAACAATCCATATGATGCCATCAACTGTAAATCCTTCTATGCTAAGTATTTATTGTAGCTTTTCTAGAGGATATAGAGCTTGTACCATGCATAAGCATGATACAAATGACTTTATAATATCTAAAATATCTTTGTTAACTTTGAATAGAAGATTGTCGTCGTTTGAGGTTTAGGAATCTTCTTGACCATACACAAGGCCATGAATATCTTCTATAGAGTGAAAATCTTCCTACATATCATATGTCATCCACCATAAGAAATAATATAAGGAAAAATATATCAAACATAAAAAGAATTACCTCACAGATTCTACAGTAGGTTCATGAAAATTCATTCAACCCAAAGCTTCCTCTACAATAGGGTATTCTCTAATAATTAATTCGTACAAGATCAAACTATATCAACCTTCCCATCTAAACGAATATAATCGTATATCTAATTCAATGGATAACATTTTAGATTTCTAGCCCCCATTTGATGATGATACCTTCTTAAGTTGTGCCAAAAGTCTATTCAACATGACATAATAACTATTTACATCATGGGAAATATGGGTAAACTCCCAACCAAAGATAAATGGTTTCTAGGATATGATTTTGCTACACATTTCCCTCATCCCATTTCACAATGGTAGCCAACAATCTAGATGATGCCATTAGCTGCAAATCCTTCTATGCTAAGTATTTATTGTAGCTTTTCTCGAGGATATAGAGCTTGTACCATGCATAAGCATGATACAAATGACTTTATAATATCTAAAATATCTTTGTTAACTTTGAATAGCATATTGTCGTCGTTTGAGGTTTAGGAATCTTCTTGACCATAAACAAGGCCATGAATATCTTCTATAGAGTGAAAATCTTCCTACATATCATATGCCATCCATCATAAGAAATATTATAAGGAAAAATATATTAAACATAAAAATAATTACCTCACAGATTCTACAGTAGGTTCATGAAAATTCATTCAACCCAAAGCTTCCTCTGCAATACGGTATTCTCTAATAATTAATTCCTACAAGATCAATCTATATCAACCTTCCCATCTAAACGAATATAATCCTATATCTAATTCAATGGATAACATTTTAGATTTCTAGCCCCCATTTGATGATGATACCTTCTTAAGTTGTGCCAAAAATCTACTCAACATGACATAATAACCATTTACATCATGGGAAATATGGGTAAACTCCCAACCAAAGATAAATGGTTTCTAGGATATGATTTTGCTACACATTTCCCTCATCCCATTTCACAATGGTAGCCAACAATCTAGATGATGCCATCAGCTACAAATCCTTCTATGCTAAGTATTTATTGTAGCTTTTCTCGAGGATATAGAGCTTGTACCATGCATAAGCATGATACAAATGACTTTCTAATATCCAAAATATATTCATTAACTTTGAATAGCATATTGTCATCATTTGAGGTATAGGAATCTTCTTGACCATACACAAGGCCATGAATATCTTCTATAGAGTGAAAATCTTCCTACATATCATATGCCATCCATCATAAGAAATAGTATAAGGAAAAAATATATTAAAAATGAAAAATTTAGCTCATAGATTCTACAGTAGGTTCATGAAATTTCATTTAACCCAAAGCTTCCTCTGCAATAGGGTATTCTCCAATAATTAATTCCTACAAGCTCAAACTATATCAACCTTCCCATATAGACAAAGATAATCCTATGTCTAATTCAATGGATGACATTTTAGATTTCTAGCCCCCATTCGATAATGATACTTTCTTAAAGGTGTGCCAAAAATCTACTGAACATGACAATATAACTATTTACATCATGGGCAATATGGATAAACTCCCAACCAAAGATAAATGTGTTGTGCCTTTTTCCCAGAAGCATTTATTAGCATACCCTTTGTAGTTTATAGAAGATCCTTTGGATAGTGGGATACAATATTTAGTTCTTGTGAGGGCATCCAAAAATCACCCTTGGACAATTGACTACTAGCATCTTTATAGCAGTTTTTGTTCATTGTCTTGATATTTGTCTCAGGGGAGTTTTCCTTGAGGGTCTTTTGCGAAACACTTTGCCTTAAGATAAAAGCCTGTATACATTTTTGTATGTAATCTTGATCTTCCATATTATTAATACAAGAAGATACAGATCCACTAATTTAATATGCAATAACTATGAAATCAGACAGCTCAAATTGTTCACATTTTGTGTTTTCATCGAAGTTGGCTGATGTTTCATGTTCTTTATCAGAATTTGTCCATACTATTGTATTTTCCTTTTCTATAGTACAACCTTCATCCACACTACCCCCTGAATGATATTTCTCCCCATTCATTTCTTCAACCTTATCCTCATTATACATCATACTGGACAATCATCATTCTAGTACAGAACAACCTCTGGATATTATTGGTGAATAATTATAGTTAATGGGTTCTCATGTGATGATTCCCAATACCAATGGAACAACATATAATTTAAATCACTCAAGTAACGAATCTCAATTTAACAACATTATAATATAAATACATTCTACCATAAATACGCATCAAGAATGCTTACCTTGTAGATTTCAATACCCATGTATTCAATGGATTTATGGGAATGAAGGGAAATTGGAAAGGCAATGATCTCCTACAGTTATGTATGGCCTTGTCTAGTACCTATGGCCTCTTAGACAACCAATATCGAGCTCAAACTCACCATAGAAAATGAAAATAATGCTCGGGGGAGAGGGAAACGACTCAAGTAAGTAGAAATCCACCCAAGAAAGCTTAAGAACACTCCAGGTAAGGAGAGAGAATTTCTCAAAAGTCATACGGAAACCAAATTAGCAACTCCTTGAGGAAATGCAACAACTCCAGAACCGTGGCAGTTGATCTCTAACTCAACAAGAAAGTGGATGATGAGTAACTCAGAGTTGATTCATTTCATAGAGAATTAATCAATAAAGAGTTTCTGAATGATGTTAATAGAAATTCAAGGGAGAATTATTTATTTCAGCCATGAGCACAAAGACAGGGAGCATATATACTATAACCAAGGACTAAGAATGATGATAACTCATACACCTTAAGTTTATTATATCTTAGCAACATATATTAGATGAGAGCCTAGTAGGTTGCCTTCATTGTCAAAAGAGAGATGTCTGTGTGAAAATTAACCCTCGATCCATGTGAGACTATTGCAACATAGATCTTATGGGAAAATGAAGGAATTGGTCATGACAATTAAACACTTAATTGAGCTAGTTTCGGTGTTGTCCAATTACAGCTATTGCATCTTGTCATAGGCAATGATTGCAGGACTTTTCAATATTACAAAGGCACCAATCCAGGCACAATCACTCCTTTTTTAGTTAAGTCAAAGCTCATGGAGAATGGTATCTAGGTGTTTTAGCCTATATTGGACCTCTTTTGGGTAGCAACCAATAAAGTGAAAAAGATTGAAATTTGTAATCCAACAAGGGAAGAAAAACCAAGCATAAAAAGAAGTCTACAAGCTTGAAGAAACTGAAGTCTGTGACAAATCTGAATCTCAATCTAAAGCTATCTATTTTTAGCAGGATTTGAATATATGTGGTAAAGAGTCAAGGGTTTGTTCTAGTAGCTGAAGATCAGTAATAGAAGGTAAAGAGTCTGTAATTAGAAGCCAAAGTATTATGATAATAGACTAAACCTGCAATAAGGACAAAAATTTGGAAGCTACTTCTAAGTTTGACTAGGCAGAGATTCAACTATCGACCTTCACTTAAAGAGGAGGTTTGACTTGGAGGGAGTCTTTGGTCTTGTGTTGGATATCTCATTTTGAATAAATTCAATAACAGGAGGATTGTTTGGTTTTGCCTTGGCTTGTAAAATCCTGAAGTCTATAACCCAACAGAAGAAGGAAAATCAAGGATAAAAAGAAGCCTACAACACTTGAAGAAACCGAAGTCTCTGACTAAGTCGAATCTCAATCTAAAATTATCTATCTGCAGCAGGAGCCGAAGATCTATGGTAAAGAGTCAAGGGTTGTTGTAGTACCCGAAGGTCGGTAATAAAAGGCAAACAGTCTATATTTGGAAGTCAACATATTATAATAAGAGGCTAAACCTGCAATAAGGACGTAAATTTGGAAGCTTCTTCTAACTTTTACTAGGCAGAGATTCAACTATTGACCTTGACTTAAAGAGGAGGGTTGACTTGGAGTGAGACTTTGGTCTTGTGTTGGATATCTCATTTTGAATAAATTCAATAAGAGGAGGATTGTTGGGTTTTCCCCTGTTGCGAGGTTTTTCCCTAGGTTGAAAGCCTAAATATTTGTGTTTCATACTCCTTTGTGAAGAACAGTTTGTGTAATTACTTGATGAAAAAGAAATATTAACTAACAAAGAAAAGAATATTAATTATCACAAGTAATTAACAAGTAAGAAAATCCAATTTACCTTTGATTTTCTAACATAGGGTGTTGTTTGTTTTGCTAGGGTGCTAAAATTTTCTTATAGTGCAATTTTTGTATCTATTGCCTAAAGAAGCAACATAAATTTTAATAGAGAATGTGCCCTTCTTTGATTTATAATGTATTAACTTGAAAGGTGAAACTGCTGCCTAACAAGGAGAAAATGCACACACTTCTGAAATGGACAAAGTAGGAATTATTTTGTTAGGAAGCTGAGTATACTTGGCTCAACATGTCTGCATGATGTCTCTCTCTCTCTCTCTCTCTCTCAACATATTCCATAGTGAAAGAAGTGCTTACCTCACCTAAAAAATATTGACTTTGAAAATAATTTTGGATTCTCTCTCTCTCTCTCTCTCTCTCAACATATTCCATAGTGAAAGAAGTGCTTACCTCACCTAAAAAATATTGACTTTGAAAATAATTTTGGATTGTATTTCTCACTCAAATATTTAGGATGCCAAACTTCAATGACGTCCAAGCATCACAAACTAACAAATTCATCAGAAAAGTTTAGATGAAGTAAAATGGGGTAGAAAACTACTAAAATATGAGATAACATTAACAAATTTTTGGTCACTGTGGTTCACCTTCTCTTTGATCTGCCTTGATATCAGGACCAAGGCAAACAATCCCTACAAAAGAAGGGACTCTAACTTTGGAAGATAGTGAATATGTATACAGTTCATGAAAAACTATTTATACATAATGGAATTCTATGTCTAGAGGCTTGGGCGAAAACCTGCCAAATCCTTTGACATTGACAAGATCCATGTATTTATTCTCAGAAACATACATCCAAAATGTTAGAGTAGAGCTTGTCATGATGATTTCATGATTTACCAAGGCATGTCATATCCCTTGATTTGGAAACAAAATGTATAGAATGTGAACTCTGCGTCACTTGAAAATTGAGGCATGCCACCTCATTCAATAAAATTTACTATTAACAAAACAAGAAACCTATGCCATGTTTTAAGTATTCAATTGTAGTCTGTAGGTAACCAGTTTCAACAGCTTCTCTAATTGGTTGTTAATTGGAGAGATCAGAAATAGTAGGGACATCTAAAAATTAAATATCTAAGTAAAAAATTATTGTAGATATGTTTGTGAGGAGCACCTTTCAGAACTGATTTTAGCCGTTCTTGGAGACTGTGAATTAGATGAAAGCTTAAGCAGCTAAGATTTTTTCCTAATTGATTTCAATCAACATAATGCCGATCTAATCATATGTGAAAGAAAATACATCATCTTGCAGTAGTGTCTAGTAACTAAATCAAGCCAAGATGGTGCAAATAGAGTGTTGGCTTCAAAAACACAACAAAATATTTAGAAGAGTAAAGCATAGATAAGAATGAAATTTTTTGCAAAGAAGTAAAGATATTTAGAATTCACAGAGGATGTTGAAGGTTGGTATATGCAATTCATGAATTATTGATCGCCAACTTGCAACTGTATAAAAAGGATTCCATCATATGGAATGAATCCATGTTGCCTACTTTAGTGTCATGTAGAGTGAGGTTACTATGCAACTTTCCTAATATCCAGTGAAAAGAAAAATTAAGAAAGATATTACAATACAATCTATGAAAAGAAAACACAGCTTCTATAAGGAACAAACTTATTGCTAAAAAAAATTGACGAGAAGCAAAACTGCATAAAAAAATAGCCTTTTATTCATATACCTCTAAGAGCAGGAGAAGCCCCAACACAAAGCTAATAAAATATATGATAGGATCATTCACCTTGTAATCGTTGCACGACTCTTGACTGTACAATACAAATAGGTAGTTTATCACATTCTAGCTTCTAGAACATACAATATAAAATCAAATAAATTCGACCAAACTCGAATAATATGATCATGTGCTCCTCACCTTCTCGAGCAAACCAGTAGAGCAGAAAAAAGGATTATGTTAAATCATAGTTCACGCATTAGGGTATAATCCCACTAAATGACCTCTCTTCATTATCCCAGTATTTGACACAAACCTATTTTAAATTAAATAGTGCAAAAAGGAATGGTGAAGTTAGTTACAAAGATGTAAAATAGTCAAAACTAAAAAAGAAGCTTAAACGTTTCTCACATGTTTGAATATGTGCACCATATATTTTTCCATTGCGATGAAAATGCATGTCAATCAACTTGCCCTACATATAATTTCACACAATATCCTTAAAATTTTACAATTCCTTATCTGGGATTTACATGTCTATAAACACAATTACTTCACTACAAACATGTTTTTCTACCCAAAACCACAAATATTCAGTCAGACACGATTGCAATGGAAAACTCACAAGTATCGCAATTCTATCTCCCATGTACTAAAATTGTTTAAATATGAGAATTAAAAGTATTACAACTTACAAATATACTAGAGTTGTCATTTTTTAGTGTCTTTGCATTACCAAATGACTGCAAAATAAGATTTGTCTGCAATATTTTATCACCTACTCCACTGTCACCTCCTTGCGCTGCTAGGTATTGCATTGCAATTTTTGCATTTTCTATTTTGACTACACCACTTTCACCACTGAAATACAATTTTGAATCAATTAAAAAAACCACTCTTTATCCTCGAGCAAAACCTTATAAAACATCAAACATAAAAATTAAAATCCCATCATACAAATGATCAAGGTAGTAATCATACTACCATGAAAAATATTTCCATCTACTTCACAGGATTACCAATCTAGAAACTCTTTGAAAATGTTGTTAGAGGTAATATATCAATAGATCTGATTTATGTCTAGATTGGACAAAAGTGACCAGTGAGACTTAGAGATACAACCCACCCAAACATTTCTAAAAGCACAGTAAACCACAAACCCCTATCATTTTAATTCTAGTATAACCTAAGATAATTGTGTTGATGTCTGACAATTGACAACAAAAGTAGGTCAATGGGATTGAAGAGTACAAAAAAATATGAAAAGAATGTGGGAGTGCTAGCACAACACCCATAAATCTATCTATCTATCTATCTATCTATCTATCTATCTATCTATAGCTATATATTATATATATATATATATATATATATATATATATATATATTATATATATTATATATTTATATATAACTTTCTTAGAATTGTGAGAAAAGTACAGTGATATAAAACACTAAGTGAGTTTGTTGAAAGGTGGACAACAAAAAAGAAGAACCTATAAAGAGAGAGAGAGAGAGCATAAGGTAGACCAGACAATGGGGCCAATGATCTCAAGGTCTCCTAATTCTGATAGCCAAGGGTGACGTGGGAAATCTAGGCACTAGTTCCTTGTCAGAGTCTTTTGCAACCATTGAGGAACCCGGCTACCTACTCCTAAAACCCGAGGTTGAAAGAAGTGTTGATTTTTCTAGTATCATATAAGACTAGAGAAATTTTCGAACAGATATTTGTTTCCAATGATACAATTTGACAATCATTAAGTAGTTATAAATGAAAATTTCAACCATAATTAAAATCCATTGAACTGTAAAAATCAAAGTAAGACTGATCTGGAATTTATCCAGGACAAAGAATTAAAGGTATTATAGACTCATGTGCATGGAGGTGGCTATGTTACTTTATGCAACGGATCGATAGGATTGTGAAATACATAGACACTGAAGCAGTTAGTGAAAACATAACAGTGAAACATGTAAACACAACAAGTTTAATAAGGATTTCACCCAATGCTCCTAGACTACGTCTCCTGGTCCAGCCTTCAGTGGTGGCCTCTCTATTATGTTTTCAAAGTAGAGTTTCTTTACAACAGTGAGCTCAATTTGAGTCTCACTCAACAAATATGTATTAGTAGGATTTGAGTACACAGACTCTCCTTACTGGTACTTGACCTCTACTGGTCAGAGTAGTATGAGCCCAATCTGAAACTCATACATGACAGGCTTAGGCCAAGGAGCTCACTTGAGCCTCTCAAGCTTTCTCTAGAGTACACAGACTTTCTGACTCCCTCTGGCTCTGTCTAGCTTGATGTTGCCCTCAGGTCATCTCGAATTCTTCTCTCAGTTCTCTACTCTTAGCTTTCCGCAGCTAACTAACTCCTCTGTGTGTGTGTGTATCCTCTACTTTTGTCAGTTCATGGCTTTAAAGCTAGACTGTTTTTTTTCGATTCGTTTCCGCTTCTCAATGTTCTAGTTTTCCTTCCTCTATCCATTTGAACTCCCCTGTTTTGCGTCATCATCACTGTGAAATGCTTCACAGGGAGGTGGCCACCTATTCTACAACGAGTGAGTGTGTCAGATTCCTTGGACACATTTGAATGGCCGTTATTTCCTTTTGCTCCAAGATTCCCATGAAACACGAATCTTCTACCAACTCATCATCCACGTCAGACTTCAAATCTCATGTAATATTTCTTTACAATCTTGTTAAATCCGGTCATTTATTGAGATGCGCCTCCACCATTGATCTAGGCCTCCCAGATCCTACGGTCGTCGTTCATCTTGGGCGGGTAAGTAGCATGACATTTACCTATCTAATGTGAGCGGTTTTCTCTCTCTTCCACCAGACGCTTGTCATTCAGTGTGTGGCATCGGGCGAGACTCTGTCAAAACTGCTTACCTCCTTGAGGCCTTCCGATATCCTACCAGTTTTGTGGAATTCATGGAACTGAATTTATTACTTTTCTACATTACATAGCCATTTCGGGTCTGGGCACTTCAGGGCTTTCCTTCACTGAAGGGGACTCCTTGTGATACACGATTATCAGAAACTACCCCCCTTTCTTGAATTATCCTTCAGTTTTTCCTATTTGCACCAGCGCGCGTTACCATGGGTCAATGGTCTGTGTGCTTGACCAAGGGTCCTCTTTTCTCCGCACTGATCACAATTGCAACTTTCATGAGGATTATTTCTGATAGCATGATCTTTCTAAGACATGAATCTGTTTGGCATAATTTGAACGAGTTTATGAAAACTTAGAGAGTTTTTAGGATCCATTTCGAATCACGGCCTTCCCATTGAAAAAAATATTTTGGACCACTAAAATTTTGTTTTTAAGCATCAATCAAGTGAGGGTACTAATTCCTCGCTTGCCCAATTTCTATCCATTTCGCATTGCTTGGCTTTGAACCTTTGTGTTGAATCCTTAGGTACTTAACATCCCCTCTGCATGTAGTTCTCACCTTCCTGTCCAGAACTGTATCTTCTTGCAATTCATTAAGATATTCAGGTAACAAATCATCAATAGAAGGCAACTGACTTTACTCTTCGGGATCTTCAATCAATGAAGGCTCAAATAGTCTCAAGCTATTTGCATTAACAACTGAGTATATGTGCATGTAAGCTGGTAAATCAAGGCGAAAAGCATTCTCACCAATTTACTCAAGTATCTTGAAAGGTCCATACCTTATTGGCTTCAGGTTCTTACCTTCACCTTGCATTCTATCTTTGTTGATATACAGCCAGACTTGATCACCAACTTGGAAACTATGCTCCATTCAATGCTTGTCATGCCTTTCCTTATACTTGGCTTGGCTCTTTTTCAACTATTCTTGTATTTCCTGGTGAATCTCTTGGATTTGTTTGATGAAGTTGGTTGCCTTGTCCACTTCATCGTGTCCATCAACCACTATGTCTTTACTAAAGACAAAATCTAAGGGAGACGTTGCTGTGAAACCAAAACAGGTCTCAAAAGGAGATCTCTATGTAGAAGAATGTTTAGCTCGGTTGTAAGCATGCTGCAGATAACATAAATGTTCAGCCCAAAGCTTGGGATGCTTGCTGCAATAGCCTCTGAGCAACTGGATCACTGTCCTGTTGACCACTTCTGTTTGGCCATCTATTTGCAGATGAAAAGTTGTGCTCTTCTTCAGTTTGGTGTCCATCAATTCCCACAGACTTGACCAAAATTTCCCAACAAATTGGGTATCTCGATCAGATATAATGGAAGTGGGTATTCCAAAATGAACCCATACATGCTGAAAGAACAACGTTGCAGCTTATTTAGTTGTAATATGTTTGTTACAATGTATTAAAATACACATTTTGCTGAACCTATCCACAACAACATATAAATAGTCATGACCTTTTCTATATTTAGGCAATCCTCCAACAAAGTCCTTGGAAACACTTTCCAAAGGATGAGAAGGAACTGGTAGTGGAGTGTAAAAGCCTAGTTTTCTACTACTGGGCTTGCTTTTAGCACACAGGTACACCCTCTTACATATCTAGAAACTGTTTCAATCATTTTTGGCCAATAAAAAAATCTTTGCAGTTGTGCAACTATTTTACTTACAACAAAGTGAAATGATATTATAGAAGTGTGTGCCTCTTGAATTATCTTTACTCTTTCTATTTGAGGAATGCATAACTTTCCCAAATGATACAAGAGTCAGTCCTTAACATGATAATCTAATTCTTCTACTTGTTTTCCAAGACTTAAAGTTGCATATACATCTTTAAAATCTATATCTTGAGCACGTTGTTCAATGTAGATTTCATGCAATACTAAATTATGCTTAAGTATAGTGGATGCATATATGATTGGTCTCGACAACATATTTGCAAAATTATTGTGTATGCCCTTTTTATATCTGATGACAAGATGAAACTGTTGTAGAAAACTGATCCACCTATAGTGTCTTGATTGCTGCAACTTAGTTTGTGAGTGCAAATATTGAAGTGGTTGATGGTCAGTATGTATAACTGTCTCTTTGCCCATTAAATAATGCTTCCATTTTTTCACACTTTGTACTAATGCGTACAATTCTTTATCATATGTGGGATAATTAACTACTGTAGAATTAAATGTCTTAGGATGATAACATATGGGTTTATCGTGCTACATCAACAATGCTCCCATGGCATAGTCACATGCATCCGTTTCAATCTCAAATGGTCTTTGAAGATCAGGCAGTTCTAGTCCTAGTGATGTACTAATCTTTTCTATCGAGGTGTCGAATGCTTTTTGCTGTTTACCTCCCCACTGAAACACCTTGTTCAATCTTGTTAAAGCATGTAAGGGAGCTGCAATTAAGGAAAAGTTAGAAATAAACTTTCTCCAATACTGTGCTACTCCTAAGTAGCTTCTAGCTTCTATAGCATATTTGGGTTTAGGTCAGTTTACAATGACTGCAACCTTAGAGGGGTCTATCTTCAATTCACCACCCCCTACAATATGACCCAAATAATTCAAAGAAGTTTTGCCAAATTCACATTTTGAGAGCTTAACATAAAGATTCTCTTCCTTCAAAACATGTAGAGTCTTCTTAACATGCTTTAAATGTTCTTCCCATGTTTTACTAAATATAAGAATGTCATCCAAATATACAATGACAAAATCATCAAGAAAAGGTCCGAGTACATCATTCAGTACTCTCATGAAAGTAGTAGGAGCATTAGTTAAGCCAAAAGGCATAACCAACCACTCATACAATCCTTGCTTTGTTTTGAAAGCAGTCTTCCATGCATCTTGCTCTGTAACTCTGATCTGATGATAGCCACTATGCAAGTCCAACTTGGAAAAATAAACAACTTCCTTTAATTGATCCAATAGATCATCTATGCGAGGAAGGGGATAACAATTTTTTATCATTATCTTATTCAGTGCTCGGTAATCAATGCACATTGTCCATGAGCCATCTTTCTTTCTCACCAAGACAATTGGAGGCCCGCATGGTGATGTGCTAGGTCTGATGAACCCCTCCTCGAGCAACTCCTGTACCGGCTTCTTGATTTCTGAATTCTCTAAACTGGACAACTTGTACATTCCGATGTTAGGCAATGGAGCATATTGCTGCAAATTAATATCATGTACTATTTCCTTTTTAGGTGGCATACATTAAGGTTCTTGAAACAGTATATCATATTCTGAAACAACTTTTTCTAAATTAGCTTGTTGTTTAGCATCACAACCCTCAAATACATTGGTTTTATCAGGTTTCTTTTCCTTTACAACCATCAATAAAACTTGTTTGCATGAATTTACAATTCTTTTCATCGGCCCTGAGTTTATGAGAGTATAATTATTCTTGAGTTTGTGAGCTCTTAAAATATATTTGATTCCATCTTTAATGAGTTGATACTTGTTTTAAGCTCTATAGAAAATAGCTTTTCTATCATACATGTAAGGACTTCCCAAAATAATTCCACATACACCCAAAGTAACTATATCTAACAAAACCTCATCTACAAATGTTGACCCAAAAGAAAACCTAAGTTTACATTGTCTAGTCACTTGTAGTTGTGCTTTATCACATAACCAACCTAATGGATATGGCTTTTTGTGAGGTGTGGTTAGCAATCCCAACTTCTTTACAATTGCTTCAGAAATTAAATTTACTTGTGAGCCACTATCAAATAAAGTATCAATATTTTGATGCTTGGAAACAACTCTAATATGAAAAATCTCATGTTTTTTCCTCTCATTTTCTTCATTATCAGTAGATTGTGAAGAATTACTAGTAGATGCTTTAGAATTTTTACCTTTTATACCTATGGTTGCGATTGTTGTTTCATCTCCTGAGCCTGACCCCAAATCCTTTTGATTGTTGTTTCATCTCCTGAGACTGACCCCGAATCCTTTTGAATAGCTACAACAATCTTCTTCTTCTTGCCCTCATACTTCTTGGGTTTCAGCTCCAAATGCAGAATCTAACAGTGTTCATCATCATGCCCATCCTTATTACAGTAAGTGCATGAAGACTTGGTCTTTTGTACAGTATTGGCCTTCCTCTCCTTCCATTTCTATTTTCTTTTCTCCTTATTCTTACTTGCAGTGGTTTTTGATGATCCCCCAACTTCTGGGTTCACATTCTTTCCTATAGCCTCTAGATGTGTAGCTTGAACAGATACCTCATCTATGCTAGTGGGATTAAACATGAGAGTTGTGTGCCTTAAGTAGCTGTGTAGACCACCTATATACTTCAGCAGAGTTTTAGGTGAGTCTAAAGAAATTCCTAGAATCAAAGCTCTTTTCCTAAATTCTTGAGTGTAACTTTGTACACTTTGCCCTTTTAATTGTCGAAGAGTTTTCCAACTCATCATGGCTTACTGCATATAAGCTAGTGGATAGAACTATTTTTTAATTGTAGAAACAAATTCACTCCAGATAGAAAGAATCTTACCATGCTTCTTCATGTCAACTTGTGTCCTGCCTTCCCACCATACCAAGGCAGTACCTCCAAGGCATAGGCTAGCCAGCTCAATGTTACTACTATCTAAATCAATGCTATGCACTCTGCAATAAACATCAATCTATTTAATCCAATTATCCAGCTTCTCTGCATTGAACTCTCCATCATATATTGGTAAAGAAAATTTAACATCTAATTTAATCAAAGATGTCTTCTCTTTGTTTTCAGGGCTACTAGGAGGTGTGGGAAGTTTTTCTTCTTTCCCTTTGCCTTTAGAGTGGTCATGGAGGAAAGATTCTTCTGCTCCTTTATCTTGTTTGGATTTTGATGAATCTTCCTCTCTAACTTTCTTAAATTCTCTATACATTTCCTCTACCATGGCTCTCATGGTCATGAAACTATCCATGAATTGAGGGTCTGATTCCAAGGGAGTTTCTTCTGAGATTTTCCTCTTTGGATACATTCTTCCAATTTCAGGGTTAGTTTCAACCAACTCTCCTTCTCCTAGTTTAAGCTTTGATCTAGTTAGCATTCAACAACAAAATCCAGCACAAGCTTGTCTAACCTTAGTAAACTTGAGCTCTGATACCACTCGATCTGGAATTTATCCAGGACAAAGAATTAAAGGCATTACAGACTCCCATGGAGGTGCCTATGTTACTTTATGCAACATATCGATAAGATTGCGAAATACATAGACACTGAAGCAATTAGTGAAAACATAACAATAAAACATGTAAACACAACAAGTTTAATAAGGAGTTCACCCAATGCTGCTAGGCTATGTTTCCTGGTCGAGCCTTCAGTGGTGGCCTCTCTATTATGTTTTCAAAGTAGAGTTTCTTTACAACGGTGAGCTCAATTTGAGTCTCACTCAATAGATATGTATTAGTAGGATTTGAGCACACAGACTCTCCTTACTGGTACTTGACCTCTACTAGTCATAGTAGTATGAGCCCAATCTGAAACTCATACATGATAGGCTTAGGCCGAGGAGCTCGCTTGAACCTCTCAAGCTTTCTCTGGAGTACACAGACTCTCTGACTCTCTCTGGCTCTGTCTGGCTCGATGCTTCCCTCAGGTCAACTTAGCTTCTTCTCTCTGTTCTCTTCTCTTAGCTTTCTGCAGCTAACTAACTCCTTTGTGTGTGTGTATCCTCTGCTTCTATCAGTTCATGGCTTTAAAGCTAGTCTGCTTTTTGTCGGTTCATTTCTGCTTCCCGGTGTTCTGATTTTCCTCCCTCTATCTAGTTGAACTCCCCTATTTTGCATGATCATCATTGTGTAATGATTCACAGGGAGGTGGCCACCTACTCTACAATAGTTGAGTGTGTTAGATTTCTTAGACACATTTGTAGGGCCGTTATTTCCATTTTCTCCAAGATGCCCGTGAAACACGAATCTTCTGCCAACTCATCGTCCACGTCAGACTTCAAATCCCATGTAATATTGCTTTACAATCTTACCAAATCCGGTCATTTAGTGGGACATGAATCCACCGTTGATCTGGGCCTCCCAGATCTTACGATCGTCGTTCATATCGGGCGGGTAAGTAGCATGACATTTACCCATCTGATGAGAGCAGTTTTCTCTCTCTTCCACCAGACGCGTATCATTTAGTGTGTGGCATCAGGCGGGACTCAGCCAAAACTACTTACCGCCTCAAGGCCTTCAGATATCCTACTAGTTTGTGGAATCCACAGAACCGAATTTATTACTTTTCTGCATTACATAGCAATTTCGGGTCCAGGCACTTCGGGGCTTTCCTTCATTGAGGGGGATGCTAATTAGTGGTAATCACGTATCAGAAACTATGCTCGTTTCTTGAATTAGCCTCCTGTTTTTCCTATTTACGCCAATGCGAATTACCATGGGCCAATGGTCTGCGCGCTTAGCCGAGGGTCCTCATTGCTCCACGTTGATCACAATTGCAACTATCATGAGGATTCCTTCTGATAGCATGATCTTTCCAAGACTTGAATTTTTCTGGCATAATTTGAACGAGTTTATGAAAATTTAGAGAGTGTTTAGGATCCAATTCGGATCAAAGACAATGAACAAGAGACACCAAAAATTACCCTGGGAAAACCCCACTCCAAGGGGAAAAACATAGCAACCTTTCCTTATGAAAGAATGTCCAATTCAATCCAATTTGTGCATCAAAGATAGCATATCATTGACAAAATTACATAGAGAAATACTAACCAGCAAGATAACCTCCCACAATTGTCAAGCCAACCCTCCAATATCCAATACAAACATCCCTTCAATTATGTTTGCCATAGGTCTTCAAGAGGGTCAAACTTCATCCTCTTCCTTAGCCTGAAAGCTCGCACTATTCATAGAGATAAGCTCCACATGTTTCATAAAGATACTTTGCCTCATATCTGCATTGTTCCCTAGAGAGTATGCCTCAAAAAATGTAAGATATCTGCCTCAGATCATCAAGCTATCTTGCCTCAGGTCAACAAGCTATCTTGCGTCAAATAAGAGATTTGAATTTCCTTGGAGGAGAGGAATAAGCTCAACATATAGTAATTTGTCCATGCGAAGGGGTGTGACTCTTGGGCAAGCCGACTTGATCTTGGAGGGGCTGACTTGAACACTTGTGAGGTAAATATAAATTCAATTTGTATCTTTTGATTTAATTGATAAAAATACCAATCAAAACTACCAATTTGAAATTTCCAAAACTCCCTCTTAGCTAGGGAGGTACTTTTCATTCTCTCTCAAAATCAATTTCCTTGACTAATCCAATGGTCTCTCAGTAATGACCTAAGGGAGAGATCACAAAATCAGATGTACAAGTCTCATCGTAAGGAAAGGTTCATATCATCAAGTTCATTAATCAATGTTGTTCATGAGGTCAAACTCTCCAACCATATGAAATGGCTTCTTAGTCGATCACAATGATCCAAGAGAGTAATAAAAGTCAATTTCTCTGACCATCCCACTAGTCTCTCAGTCAAAACCAATGGCCCAATAGAGAGAACTCAACATCAATCTCTCCGACTGGACTACTGGTCTCTGAGTCAAACACAATGACTCAAGGGAGTAATCCTGGTCAAACTCTCTGACCATACCAATGGCCTCTCATTCAAACCCAATGACCTAACAAAGTAAACAAGGTCCACCTCCCTAACCATAAACAAGGGTCTTTCAGTCAAGCTCAATAACCTAAGGGAGGAATCCCTATCTCAATATTAGATGCCTTGACTATATAGTCTCTCAGTCCACAACCCAAGGGATGAGTCCTAATCTCAATGTAAAAAGGGTCAATCTCCCTGACCATATGTTCTCTCTATCAAATCTAATGACCCAAGGGAGAGTACTTAAAATTAGTGTCCCCAACCAAATTTTCTCTTAGTCAAATGCAATGACCCAAGGTAGGGTACTTAAAAGCAGTGTACCTGAACACACCTATTGGTCTCACGGTTAAACACAATGACCTAAGTGATCACTCTGAGGCTCAGAACCAACCTCCCCAACCTTAAGGTTTCTCATTCAAACTCAATGACCTAAGAGAGTAACCAAAACAATCTTCCCAACCATAAACCATGGATTCTCAACAAAGTCCAAGGAAAATTCATAATGATATACAATCAATGCTTCCTCTCTCTAAGAGAGGGATTCATGATCATTCCAAGCTTATCTTAGAAGAAAACAAATTCCATTCAAGATAATGGCTCGGTCAAAACATCAGCAACCTGCTTATCAAAGGAAATGTTCGATCCTAACAACTCTTTTTTAGACAACATCCCAAGTATAGTGACACTTGATCTCAATGTGGTTTCACCTGTCATGAAAAAAGAAAATTCTGAAAAAGATTCACACAACTTTGGATATATCACAGCCGATTCCAACACCTGATCAAACAAACCAGCAAATAACTTCTGAAGGCAAACTGCTTCACAATAGGTTGAACAATCAAATATATAATCAACTTCAGTCATGTTGAATGCAATAGAGGTTTGCACAATACTCATCTATGATATCCAGGCTAAGACCACATCCAAAAGTGCTCTTGTTGTCTTTAGAACATACATCCCAATCCGAATCTGCATATCCATGTACCAGATAGTTCAAGAAGCCAATTATTAGAATCAAACAAGTTAGCAACAGAGTCTCACAACTTATTCAAATTTTTTCTCATGGAGGTGTCCATGGACTCACAATCCGTGATGCCAATTTTTTTAAGGATCTCAACAAAGATGTCAACAGGCTTATGTCACTCTTTCAATCCCATGTAGTAATGCATTAAACCAAGATCCTTCAATCAATTCCCTCATACACTGGACAAAGAGGTCATTAACCCCAATTAGAAATATATCATCAAAATCATGAGCTCATATTCAACAAAAAATCAGCGTCATTCATTAATTCAAGAGTACCATACATGAAGTGCCTAAAATAATCTTATTCTCCCTCTTACTTAGGTAATCCTTCGCTTGGTACTTCTTTCCATCTTCATCACAACTGACTTATTTTTGTCATTTATAAAATTTGATCCCACTAATTCCATAGCTCATCACGAGTCTTCTTGTCACTATCCTTGCTTTTCTCCTCCATTGTTTCCATCTGCTACTACAGTTCTAGCCGCATTCATCATGTACCTGTTGTTAGTTTTTGTTTGAGGTAGCAGTGGACATGTGTTCTAGTTTCTATGGTGTCTAAGAGGCTAAGGAACACGAGATCTCCAAAACCCTGAAAAGGTTTCCAAAAAACAGACTTGGAGGCACCTCAATTAAATTAATTAGCCATAATTAAATATTTTCCTAAGTCTAACTTAGGAAAATTGGTTAATTAAAGTGAATTAATTGAGGAAATTTGATTTTTCTCTAGAGACTTCTGAAAATGTTAATTGATGGAGTCAAGATGATATTAGTCATCAATATAGATGTGGTTATGGTCATCGAGACTCCAATGAAATATTATAAGAGCATGACGAAGGGTTTGGAGAAGATACAATTTATCATTATGAGCAGTTTAGCTACCCAGTTGCAATTATTCTACAAGGGTGGAGTTGAAGCTAGGGAGGCATTAAGAGTAGGGGTTCATCAGAGATTTGGAAGTAGGATTCTAGAGGATATTTCTTAATTATTTTCCACTCTCTGAGAGAGAAGAAGAGTGTTGAAATGTGTAGCTAGATTTGGTCTTCATAAATATGAAATGTACTTTTGATTCTTGGATATTGTAAAAAGAAAGAAAAAATTAATATTGTTATTTTCATAGCATGGGTTTCATGCTCAAGGTCTTTTATTTAGAGGTCAAGCACCCACTGAGTGCTTCTAGCATTTGTCTTAGGGTGAAGAAGTCAAAAGAGTCATTTTCATATGAAGAAGACCCCATTGAGCATATTGTATCATGTAAAAAGAATTATTTTTATCTTTAAAAGTGTCAAAATACCCTCCAAGAAAACTGTCGTGGCAGCTAAGAAGTTGGCCACATTAGCACATGTTGTCCTGCTTGGAAACCTATATATAAGAGGGAACTCGACCTCCTATAATCACTCACTTATATATTAATCATCTAAGAAAAAGCAAAGTATAAGAAGGTAAATGAAGAAGGAAGAATGACGTAGGACAAAGGTTTGGGTTATTTCTCTCTCTCTTTCACATTTGAAGAAGAAAGGATAGTGTTTTGATGTTTCAAGGTCGAAGTTGAGGAAATTCTAGAAATAAGGTTGAAAGAAGGTCTATTAAGTCACCTACAAGCCCTAGAAGAAGGAGGAACCCAAGCGAAGGTCAAAGGAAGCCTTGGAAGCCCTAAAATTGTTCACACATGTGGAAGCAGTAATTGTTTCCATAGCAATATTGACTAAAAGGTACAAGAAAATCAGAAAAGTACACACCCAATTTAGAATATCTAACCTAATTGAAAGATGTCTTTATTAAAACCATGTGTTGTACTAATTATACCTATCCATCCATGTGTTGTACTAAATATACCTCTCTCTATAAGATTAGGTTGGATCTCTATATAATTTGGATGGCATTGAAGTATCGTGCTTATGTTACCTCTATATAGTTTATATAGTCTAGATGACATTCAAATTTTTTTCATGGTTTACTTTTTGCTCTAGCCATGATTATCCATAATTATCTAGCTCCCTCCTTCCCCGGCAGTGACTAACACTGCCTCCAACCCTTGTTTGTTTTCACTAAGATTCAAAAATAAAGCACACCCTATCGAGCAGTAAAAAGGGTATTTTTCAGCTCTATTTACCCTACATTAATTGTCAATCCAGGAACAATTTGTTATCTAAAAGAGTGTACTCAGTTTGAGGTGGTCATTTGTCACAGTAATGCTAGCAATATAGTGCTCTCAATACAAGAGTAAACAGATGCTTGGAATGAAATCTACTTGCAAAAAGAAACCTAGGACTCAAATCATGCATTTAGAAAGCTACAACAATTTATCAGTCAAGGGTACAGTAACGGTAACTCTTCTCTTTGTAAACTGATGCAATCAAGAAGGCACTCAAAGGAAGGATCATCAAACTAGGAACTAGAAAGCGTATGTTGATGTTCACTACAATCTCAGACCTTTTGCACACCAAAGCAAGAATGATCTTCAAATGACAAGAAATGGAACAACAACTATCTCTATAAACAGTATTGACAAGCAAAACCTTAACCTACGGAAATGAATGCAGCAATAATTACAATCTACAGAATTAAGTAATGGCCTTTGAATTGAATCAGTAGACAGAAATGGAACAGTAAACTATCAGAAATAAGGTATAGAACAACAAATTAAATATGAATGTACAACAACCCAAGTTAAACATGCGACACAGCTAACATTAAAAGGAACAGTAATTTGGGCTTCGATACAATACGCATGAATCACAGCTATAAAGTAACAATAATTGTAATGGAACAACAATCTCGAATGAACAACAGTCACAATTTAAGAATAAATCATACAGTACTACCGATTTAGGAACATAAAATGCGGTTAGTCTGTAATCGAATGGAAATCTGTAAGGAATAACAATGTTATATCAATTGTCAAAAGAAACAACAATGCGATACAAAGATAGAATTATGACATAGCATTCCTGTTGTAGATAACAATAGTAGTTAGTCAAGTATATATAACAGAGCTGATATGTAAAACCATAAAGCACGTCAGATCACTGAACAGAGTAAATGGAAGAAATCAAACCACACATGAATCAAAAATATAGTACAGGAGCAAGTGATCCACCAGGGTTGGGCCCTTAGCCTCCAGGGACTCACTACTTAAGGCTACTCCATAATCAATGATATAAAAACAACCAGGTTTTTTATATTAAAACATTAAACAAAGTTACAATGAATCTCTCTTCAAAGAGAGTCAATCATCAAATTTCAAATACCAAGAAGAATTCCATAAAAATAACAATTGTTCTTTGTCCCAGGCTAACAATGCTACCCCTTCTTATAACAACCGATCAACGATATCAATAATGCAGAGGATTGTTAAGATAGCGATCCCTCAGGATCAAAGGATCCTGAGGGATTCACCAAGCTGTTAGTTTGCAGTTATCCTCTTGTTCTTTTGCACCAATTGGATATCTCCTTTTCCTTTTTCTGGGTGTTACGCTCCAATTTGGATCACGTTGTTTGAACATGGTTCCCTGCCAAAGGGATAACAGTTAACTTGATCTTGTTCTTTCCTTTGGGATGACAACCTTCTGTTTTCTCCTCTTTCTGCATAGAAAAAGGGTAATTATTAGTTATTTCACATTACATATAAATATTCTAGATTTTATCATATTCTTTTGTCATATGCCTAGCTCATGATGTAAAAATGTATGAGTTTTGAAGGAAAGATAACAAAGTAAATGAAAATAGCATACTTTCTCCAGTTCTCAACACACCCCCTACTTACCCTTTTTCATGGCCTCATGAAAACATTGTAGTTTACATGCAAGGTGGTGAGGGAGTAGGCTAGAGATGGGATCTCATGAGGAGGTCTACAACCATGATGCCTAGCTAGGTGCTCAAAAAGATGTCCTCTCTGGCCCTCAGACATTTCTTATAAGGCTTGGTATCCTGGTGCAGGGTGCCAAATGACCGGATTTCAGAACCTACAACCTAACCAAGATGGCCCTTCCCTCAAAATAAGATCACAACAGAGGCCCAAGCAATCAACAACTAACTTAAAGTTCTTATAATTAAACAGTCCCCTGAGTTGGATATTCGGATTAGAAGTCTGATATTGAAATTTAGCAGCTGCAATGGCAAGGTCTTTAATGGTAAAAAAGTATTCTATCCCTTGCCGATCGATTGTTGTATGAATGGGTCATAATGCTTCAATAACCCTCGGAGTCCTCATGAGTTTCCTATATTTATTCCATAACTGCAATGGATCTCTAGGCTTAGCTCTTACCCATAATTCTAATCTGTTTTCTTGTCTCTGGAAGGCATTATAGGCTTTAAGCCATTTTATTTGATTAACTCGAAATGAAATAAATGCCTGCAATTGGATATCCCCAACGAAAGGGCCGAGATTCTGCTCTGTTTCTTGATCTAACACAAGGTTGTGCAAATAGAACTCACATAATAATCTATGAACCTTTACCCCATAGTGCTTACAACAATTTATGAAATCATCAATAGTGTTTATTTCTATAGGGGCTCCTACTTTGACATCATTAATTTTCAATTGCAAATATCTTTCCATTAAAAACAAAGCATAATTCTTAGTAGGCACTCTACATTCTAGGACGTCAGTGTAAAAAGAGCATAAGGTATCCATTTGTTTGATAACTACATCTAGCCTATGAGTTACCTTTGAGACTCTTTCTTCTTCCTTCGCCATCCTTCAAAAGCCCGACTTTCATATAAATTGACATCCCTTAGCTGCTGTTGTAATTCTTCATACTTTTCTTGAGAGACAATTTGTTTTGTAAGTTTTTCTACTGCTTGTTGGGCTTGCATGAAACCCTCTCATAGAGTTACTGTCCTCAGGTCACTATCCCACATAGTAGTTGTAGGGGGGAGGTTCACTTGAATCTTCTTATTGTGTCGTTCTGTAGTTATGGTTCAAATTTCCTCAGAGGATTGTGCCTCTGTCTGAATTTCTTTGTTACAAGCCATTATGTCATCTGTTTGAATTTCGACATGGGTAACAGCCGAATGTTGTTCCTTTTGATTTTGAACGGTAGGCTAGACCTGAGTCCTCTTAACCTTTTTCCTAAGGGGTTTCACTGGAGTGGTTGCAGGCCTTAGCACCGAGGTCCTTTTTTCTCTCTTCCCCATCTTCAAAATCCTGATTTGTTGTCGAAGTCGCGCAATTACATTAAGAAGTCTTTGTGTTCCTTTCGTAATCTTTTGATTTCTTTTGTTTTATTGGAAGGAACAGTGATTTGCGCACTCGGGCCTGGACTTTCTGCTTGACCAATTTCTTGATTTTTCTCTTGGGGTGCTTCCTCATTATTCTGCTGATTGGGTTGTTTAGGGGTAGAAACCCTACCTTGCTCTGCAATCCCCTAGGTAACTTCTTCTTCCCCCCTCGCTTCTTCATAAAATTCTTCTGGTGTATTCTGACTTGGAACAGATTGTTCCTCCTCTTCATCCTCATCATTTTTCTCTCCAGATGCACTTTCATCATAGTTGGAGTGATTCTCTTCTTCTTCTTCCTCATCGAATAACTCTCCAGATGCACTCTTATCATGAATAGAGTGCTCCTGTGGCTCTTCTTCAGTGTGCAGTTTTAGTGGGCTGAGAGGTTGAGTATATTCTCCCATGTTGGCCAAAATTTGGGCCAATTCATCTTCTCGAAGCAAATTTTGCAACGAACTTTCCTCACGTTGCTCTGTTTCTTCTTCAGCCTAACCAGATTGTTCAGTCTCTTCCTCTGTTTCTCCCTCATCATTCAATTCTCTTTCGTTCTCTCCTCCTTCCAATTGCGGGGGTTGCTCGTCCCCTGAATCAACTATTTCCACCAGTTGACTGGTGTTCCCTTGGGAATTTTCCAGCCTCCCTCTGATCCATGCCAATTTGATGGATTTCCTCTGTTTCAATGGTCTATTCGATGTACTTGTAGTATGCTTTTGTTTGGGGGCTGGCAAAGCCATTCCCCCATCTACTGTAAAAATTAGTTCTTCCCAGCTGCTCTATTGATGAGTAAGACTGTAGCTAATTATCAATCGTATCAACCCGTGATGAATTACTACCAATTCTACATGGTGATATTTCTTCATGCTTCGGGCAACATCATGTAATAAAGAATTTAAAAACGTAGGCAAATTCACAACACATCTTTGTTTTAATACAGCTAAAAGCTTAAGGTGGCGTGGTCTTGCCACCTCTTTTCTGCCTTCACAGGTAATGTAATTCTAAATGATCTTTGCCAATTCTGCCCACGGTTCTCCCAAGGCTACTGGTAGAACTCCCTTTCCACTTCGAGTCAGGTTCTGTCCTTCATCTTGGAAGATTTTGATGGCGTCTCACAACCTTACTTTCTTCAGAGTCGACATAGATCTAGTGGTTAGTAGTCTCGAAACTTCTGCGATTATGTTGTCAGTGACTACTATTTTTCTTCCTCTTATTATGGAGTGATATTCTTGCAAGCTCTACAAAAGTTCAATTGCGACAGTCTTGTTGGACTGTTGCAGACGGTTGAGATAAACTATCCATCCTACCCTTGTTAGGATTTCTCATGCGACATCAGAGACTATCAAAACTTGTGGTTCTCTACGAATTGATCTTCCTCCCATGCTTAGCACACTGTAAAAACACAGAGATGGCAATCGAACAGCAAGTTGTTCAAGCTGTTAGCAACCACAAAGAAAATGATGGAACAACAAGCTTGTTTAAATTTCAAGTTACTACTAATTGTTGCAGAGCATAACGCAGAAATAACTTTGAAACAGCAAGCCATGCAAATTAGAAGATAATATAGCATTAAGCCTTGCTATTCCCAAGTAAAAGTTCTCCAAATGATAAACTAACATGTATGCCAATAAATTACGAGGTCATCTGCTCCCCCCTATAATGTGATAAGCCATCCTCGGCCGTCAAATGAGGGAGTGGTGCGTTGGACTAACATGATACAGAGTCATAAAGGAGCAGCGTATATCGAGATTCCATGTTTACAAGAACGAGCGGATTGCCAAAATCGAGGTATATCATAGAATCGCTTAATAAATAAGACAATGTCATGATATGATGCGAGATTTGGAGGATAGGACAGCTGACGTGCACAAAAAGTTCAGTGTAGTCACGATCAACTTTTTCTGTCATGATTGATTGTAATAGATTTCATGTATTAGAGGTTTGAAAGAATTATATTCATAATCTTATTTGACCCATTACAAAGGTAGAAGAAGGGATTCATAATTGTTATTGGTGTATAAAGAATGTGACTTCAATACCATCAACAGAGCTCTCTTGCCCACAGGTGTCCATAACCTTGACAGAGTTGTTTATTTCACCCATGGAACCATGATCCATTGTGTATGCTTAGGAAAGTGCTATGGAATGTTAGAATGGAGGCCATTATGCTGGCTTGGTAACTAGATATATCATAATGCCATTCACTAGGAAGGAGTGAAAGGTGAGTAGGCTAGCTCGTGATGAGACTTCCTGTTCCAAGGACTTTTTATTTTTTCTAATGTGCCTCTTGGATCATATCCCTGGTGTGGTGGCCATAGTGGGAATGCCACTTCACTTTCTTCCCTACGATCAAGGTAGGCTGGCTCTCATAAGACCTCGTATCCTTCATTGACAAACTATGTTAGCAAATTATATAAACATTTTTCTTTTTATTAATTTTTTTCTCTTTTTAGAAATTACTTTTCCTTATTTATACACAAAGGGTGGTTCAGCACTCCTTAAGAGTAGGGATGGTGGAAGAAGTCTTAACATCTCAATAGAAAAATATGCCCTTCGTTCTTATTCCTTAATAATGATCAAAGAGGATTATGGGATTTTAGAAGGAACCATCATGATAAAGATAACCAACCATATCGATATTAGTTAGAATAGTGACAGCAAGATGATTAATAGTTCTGTCCTTTCCTCTTTTCTCTTATCAATTCAGAGCAAATTCTTGTGAAGATAGCGACTTTTATGTAATTTGCTGAGTTCAGTATCTTCTAGTTCTCATATTCATTGCATAAGTGTATAGTTGTGTTTCGGAAGTGATCCGAATGATAAAACGCACAAAAAAGAAAAGGATAAAACAAGTGGTATGTATAAAATCGCAAGAAAAAAGAAATTAAAACTTGAAACTGTTGTGCATTAGGAAGAATATCAGCAAAGAAAACAAGCACAAGCAAAACAATGCAAAAATGTTGTGTTTTTCGAAAAAGGAACAACGGAAAATGCAAATGTTGTTCCTTTGCAAAAAGGAACAACAGAAATAAAAAACGCACCATGTAGAAAAAAATGTTGTTCCTTTGGAAAAAGGAACAGCAGAAACAAAATGTTGTTCCTTCGGGAAAAGGAACAACAGAAAATGAAAATGTGCCATTCCTTCGGGAAAAGGAAGAGAAGAAACAAAAATGTTTTTCCTTCTGGAAAAGGAACAACAGAAAATGGAAATGTTGTTCCTTCAGTGAAAGGAACAACAGAAAATGAAAATATGTCGTTCCTTCAAAAAAAGGAACAACAAAAAAAAAATGTTGTTCCTTCAGGAAAAGGAACAACAGAAAATGGAAATGTTGTTCCTTTGGAAAAAGGAATAGCAGAAAACGAGAAATGTTGTTTCTTTGGGAAAAGGAACAACAAAAAATGCAAGTGTTGTTCCTTCCGGAGAGGAACAACAAAATGGTGGAAATGTTGTTCGTTTTGAAAGGAACAACAGAGTGAAAAATTGTTGTTCCTTGAAAAAGAAATAGCAGAATGGTGAAAATGTTGTTCCTTTCAAAGTGTAGATGTGCCGTCGCTTGAAAAAGGAACAACAAAATGGTGAGAATGTTGTTCCCTTCGAAAGGAACAACAAAGTGCAAATGTCATACAATTGCAAAAATACATACAAAATAAAAGAATTATGTACAATGTGTAAGAGTAGTCGATTTACTTAATGAACCAAATGTGAGGAAGATTTCTCTTCCTCAGCCAGAATCTACATGTTGGAGTCTTCGTGGAGTTGTTTGTAGAAGGATTCCTGAGTAAGTGGTTTGTGGTATAATCGAATTCGGTGGTCGTTTTCCTTAAAGGTATGTTTGGATCCATCAATGGTGGTTAGATTAATGGTGCCATTATCATGTACCTTCTGGATTTCATATGGTCCCAACCAGCGAGTTTGAAGTTTCCCAGGAAAATTTTGGAACCTGGAGTCGTATAGGAGCGTCCAATATCCTCCGTGGAAGACTTTTTTTTTAATGAGGGCGTCATGCCATTTAGCTTGCTGTTGTTGGATTAATGCAGTATGTTGAAGGGCAGGAAGCCTGATTTCATCTAGCTCATTGATCTACTGTAATCTATTAATCTGGGCCTCGTCTAAATTTAGACTGACCTCTTGTGCTATTTGTAATGTCTATATTTCAAATTCTATGGGAAATATGGGTTCCTTTCCAAATACTAGCTAGTATGGTGAATAACCCGTAGTACTTCTCCATGTTGTTCTGTAAGCCCACAATGCTTTTGGCAGCCTCGCAGCCCAATCGTGTCTATGTGATGCAATGGTCTTTGTCAGTATTGCTTTTGTTATTTTGTTTGTGCTTTCTACTTGACCATTTTCCTGTGGGTGGTATGGAGTAGTAATTTTATGCTGAATATGATAATTTTTTAGTGTGGCAGCAATTTTATTACCAACAAACTGAGATCCTCCAGCCATAATTATATCTCTTGGGAGGCCATATCACACAAATATGTGGAATAGGAACTGTACAATGAAATCCTCTGTAGCTCTCGGCAATGCCTCTGCTTCAACCCATTTGGTGACATATTCTGTTGCTACCAGAATGTATGTTTTCTGATTTGATGATGGGTTAATTGGACCAACAAAATCAAGCACCTATTGTTCAAATGGTTTGATAACTAGCTGTAGGTTTAGGGGCATTTCATCAACCTGTCCAGGTCATCCTACTCTTTGGTAGCTGTCACTAGCTTGAACGAATTTTTTTGCATCTTTGAAGATCGTGGGCCAATAATACCCTATTTGTAGCACCTTGTGACCAGTTCTTCGATCTGCGAAGTGTCCACCACATGGTCCGTCGTGACAAGCTTTCAAGATGTCAAAAATTGCATCTTCACGAGTGGATCTCCTGATGTGCATATCTACCCCTGTATGAAACAGGTAACCCCCAATCCAAGAAAATTGAGTATTATGCTGGAGAATCTGCTTTCGTTCATTGGGGGTCAAATGTTTTGGTAATTTTCCTACTGCTAAGTAATTTGCAACATCAGCATACCAGGATGTTTTAACAGTAACAACGAACAAATGTTCATCTAGAAATTGATCTTTGACCACTTCTACATCCACTGGTTTTGGCATTCGTGAGAGAAAATCAGCTGCAGGATTTTCTTTTCCAGGTCGGTCCTTTATTGTGATATCGAATTCCTGCAATAAAATCAGCCATCTGGTTACTCTATCATTAATGATTGGATTATTTGCTAAATATTTTATGGCAGAGTGATCTGTATATAAAATAACAGGATATCCAATGATATAATGCCTAAATTTATTGACGACGTGTATTACAGCTAAAAATTCCTTTTCAATTACAATATAGTTCAATTTAGCATGAGACAAATTTTTGTTAATATAATAAATCGCATATGGTTTTCTATCTTCTTCCAAACCAAGAACTACTCCAATAGCTGTGTCTAAAGCATCTGATGAAATTTGAAATGGCAGGTCCCAATTTGGTCCTCGGAGTACTGGGGCTATTGACACAAGCTTTTTCAGATTCTCAAAAGCGCAATCACATTTTTCTATCCAAACAAAGTCAACATTCCCTGTCAGTGCATATAAAGGTGCAACAATATCAGAAAAATGTTCTATAAATCTTCTATAATAACTAGAAAATCCAAGAAAACTGCGTACCTTGTCTGAGTGGTAGGAGTAGTTATTAACAAAATTATTTGAATTTTGGCCGGATCTACCTGTATTATAGCTGCTAAAATATAATGGCCTAGAATAAGTCCTTCAGTCATCATCATATAGCATTTTTCATGGCTCAGACAGAGCTTGGTGGCAATGCATTGCTGCAACACGTTTTCTAGTTTGTCCAATGTTGGGTCAAAATCATCTTCATATGGTGTAAAATCATCCATATATACTTTGAGCCCTTCATTTATTAAATCTGAAAAGATGCTTAGAATAGCCCTTTGAAATGTGGTAGGGGCATTGCATAGGCCAAAAGGTAAAACTCTATGGGCAAATGTTCCCAAAGGATAGGTAAAAGTAGTTTTGTCTTGGTCTTTAGGGGCAATCTGAATCTGATTGTATCCACTGAAGCCATCCAAAAAAGAAAAGAATTTCTTTCCTGCTAACATATCTAATACCTAATCAAATGAATGGAAGGGGAAAGTGGTAATTTTGTGTTTCTTTATTTAGTTCTCTATAATCTACACAAATCCTCCATTTTCCATTCTTCTTTGGTACCACTACAAGTAGAGAGACCCATTTTCTATCAAAGATAGGGTAAATAAAGTTCACATATAAAAAATTTTGAAGTTCGGTTTTTACAATGTCTTTTAGGTGAGGGTTAAGTCTCCTTTGTGGTTGGCGAATAGGTCTTACATCATTTTCTATGTAAATGTGGTGTGTACATAACTGGGGATCAATTCCTTTCATGTCAGGATAATCCCATGCAAATGCTTCTTTGTATTTTTTCAGTAGTTGGATTAGCTTGTGTTCTTGTTCTGGAGTCAGGTTGCCATTAATGTTTAAAGTTTTTCTTGGCTCAATTTCTACAGTTTTGCTATTTGATACATAGGTAATAGGTATTGTTTGATCATGAGTATCTTTGAGATGATCTTCTCCTAATTCATTATCAAATGTTGCTTCTATCATATGACATTGCATGTGGGATCTAGAATTCGCCTGGCTAAGAAAGTTGTTAATGACATCATCCTCTATTTGATCTTTGAAATTGAGGGCATATTCTATGGTTAATGGGGATCTAATATTTTTGGTGAGGTATAATATAGGATGTTTGTTAGTTTTCATTATTGTGACACTTGGCTGGGCTGGAGGATACAAGGCTAGATTCTTGATATTAACCCCTCTAGTTATGGTCATACTGCCTTGTCAGCAACTAATATAAGCGTCAGCGGTTGCAAGCTAAGGTTTGCCTAAATCAATGGATGTCCATCAAGTCGGTTTTGGGGTTTATTATTAGAAATTCAGCAGGATACTCCTAGGAATCAACGGATACCATGACATCATGTAGTGTGCCTTCTGGCCTAACCATAGATCAGTTAGCCATTTCTAATAAAGTGGAGGTTGGTTCTGTTGATGTAATGCCCAGTTTTTGACAAGTGGTGGTTGTTATGATATTAATTTCAACCCCTAAATCAACTAAGGCATTTGCAAAAGTTTGCCCATTGATTTATACTGTTACTATTGGATTTCTTAGGTCATCATATTTAACATGTGTTTCTTTTCTTAATAATAGGTCGGATAGGGTGCCAACTACTTGGAATGTTGGGATATTTGTTATTCTCCTCCTTGGTTTTTTTATACATAGCTCTTTGATGGTCTTTGCATATATTGGTATGTCTTGGATGGATTGGAGGAGTGGAATTTTTACGTACAGATTTTTAAGTTCTCCCAGAATGTTAAAATCGGGATGTTGTATAGGCCGAGGTATAATTAATCATTCTGGGAATGGAGGAGAAGAAGTGATTACTTGATTATGAGTTTGTTGTCTGATCACATCCTCTTCTTGCAATGGTTGTTCTATAGGTAACTGATTTTCAACTTGAGCGGTTTTATCTCCTTCTGTTTCAATGATGCACCTAGATCTTAATTTAAGGTCATTACACTCCCTTAGATTGGTTTCTATCTATGGTGTTTCAATTATTTGAATGGATTGGACCGGTCTGTTATTCGGATTAGGGTTGGGTTGGGTTGGGAGTTGCGGTCTTAAGTTAGATTGGGGGTTTTGTTGTAATGTTGGCAGTGTAGGTTGATGGAGTGGAATGGTTCCTGCTGGCTGATTCATCGATCTTTGCCAGTTTGTTTGCCAGGCTTGACTCTATTAAGTAGGAGGGGACCATTATGCTGGATATACATTGTTTTGCCAATACGGTGGGGTATAGGGAAAATTTGGCCAATTGGGTTGACTTGCTTGATTCGGCCATGGTGATGATGAAGGAAATGGTTGTTGTGACCAATTTGAGAATGGAGGTTGATTTTTCCACATAGTATTATATTGCTGAGCATGATATTGTGGAGGCTGAAAAGAAGAAGTTGGATCAGAGAACAAACTTGATTGTCGCGGCTACCATTGATGGTGTTGATTAAGTAGGTACACCGGTTCTAGCTCTTCTTCCACTTCCTTGTAGACAGATTTCAATCCAGGAAGTGAGGGACAACTCTCTGTAAAATGGTCTTTTGTACAAATGGTGCAAACTTGAACTGCATCTAAAGGACATTCTTTGTGGTTGTGTTTCTTTCTGCACCTGGGACAAAAGATTGCCAAATTTTGTTCTGCCTCTACTTTTTTCTGCTTGGCCTGCATAATATCAAGTTGCGCTGTCAGAGTCCCTAATATGTCGGTTTTGAAATTTTCTAATAAATTTCCAATTTCTGTGTGAGTTACTCCTGCAGAAATTGTGTTATCTCTTGCAAACCGATCATGTTCTGCTGGTTTTAGTCTTGTGCTTCCTCTTGAAATCCTGATACATAAATTAATAATGTCAGCAAAATTTTCCTGATAAATATCTCCTTTTCCCATAATATTTAGTGTTTCAATCCATTTTTCCTTCATTCCTCTAATTAATGTTATTTTCAATACATTATCAGGTAAGGGTAATGATGCATAAGGAGATCTTTGAATATTATACTGAAAACGCTCAACATATTCTTCTAATGTTTCATTTGGTCTAGCCACCATCTGAAATATTTCATCTTTCAACTCTCTAGACCTACAATAATCCTGATATTTTTTTAGAAAAGACTCTTTCATTTGATCCCAGTTATTTATAACACCACCACCCAACCCCATAAACCATCTTAAAGCGGCCCCTTTTAATGTAGAGGGAAATAATTTTAGTTTCTGGGGGTCGGTGGTATAGTCATAACCTCTACACAACACATCAAATTCAAACAAGAATGCATCCAGATCTTCTGATGTAAGGCCATGAAATGTAGTGATATGTTGGAGAGGAATTGGTTTCATAGGAGCATTAGCTGTAGTGTCCACAATGTAAATTGCACTGTAAAAGTTTGGATGTTTGGTTGGTTTTGGGCCATTTGGTCAAATATGTGCTAATAATCTTCTGGGATGTCTAGGAGAGTATTCGTAGGTTGACGAGGGGGATTGGCTTCAACAGGAATGGCCTTAACAACACTTTCTTTATCTGGGATGACGAGAGTTCCTAATGTCTAGGGGGATTTTGGCTCTTGAGATTCTTCAACTTCATTATGGATGATTTTGCAACACTTCCCTTATCTGGGCTACTTAATGGCAGAATTATCCCAAGAGGAGATCTTTGTTGTTTAGTTTCCCCGGTTTCTCCTCTCCCTTCACAAAGGTTGCCAAGGTTCCCTTCTTGCAATGATTTTGGGCTAGAATTCTCAATATCTTGAAAATATTGCTCTTCGGTGTGACTATGCACCTCAGCAAAGGCTACAGATGGTGATCCTGTGGCCTGAAGGGAACTAGTAGGTTGTCTAGAAGTAACTTTTGTAGGCACTACTGAAGGTTGAGATTTTGCTTTTTTAAGGATTTCATCTATAAAGGTTGATCGGCCAAGGGTAACCGACCCCTTAGCTTTATCAGGCTTGGGTAGAGGTTTAGGATTCTTTTTAGGATTTTTCTGCTTAAGCATGCACACAAATCAAATGCTAATTCCTACCAAAAGAAACAACAACAAATCTACAAAAAAGCGGGCAGGGGAGTAGGGCTATTACATGCTCCATACGCAAGTTCTTACCTTCCATTTTTAAAACCAAATTCTCTCCTAGTAGGTTCTTACACTACTCTAGAAAAGAAACAAATGGCTACACTCTTCCTAGCAACGTCGCCAAAATGTTGAGAAGTAAAAAAGGGTCTTTTTAACCTCTATTTACCCTACATTAATTGTCAATATAGGAATGATTTGTTATCTCAAAGAGTGTACTCAGTTTGAGGCGGTCATTTGTCAGAGTAATTCTAGTAGTATAGTGCTCTCAATACAAGAGTAAACAGATGCTTGGAATGAAATCTACTTGCAAAAAGAAATCTAGGACTCAAATCATGTGTTCAGAAAGCTACAACAATTTATCAGTCAAGGGTATAGTAATGGTAACTCTTCCCTCTGTAAACTGATGCAATCAAGAAGGCACTCAAAGGAAGGATCATCAAACTAGGAACTAGACAACGTATGTCGATTTTCACTACAGTCTCAGACCTTCTGCACACCAAAGCAATAATGATCTTCAAATGACAAGAAACAGAACATCAACTATCTTTATAAACAAGATTGAACAATAAAACCTTAACCTACGGAAATGAATGCAACAATAATTACAATCTATAGGAATTAAGTAACAACCTTTGAATTGAATCAATAGACAGAAATGAAACAACAAACTATCAGAAATAAAGTATAAAACAACAACTTAAATATGAATGTACAACAACCCAAGTTAAACACAAAACAAACCTAACATTAAAAGGAACATTAATCTGAGCTTTGATACAATATGCATGAATGACAACTATAAAGTAATAGCAATTGTAACGGAATAGCAATTCTAAATGAAAAACAGTCACAATTTAGGAATAAATCATACAGTAGTACTGATTTAGGAACATACAACGCGGTTAATCTGTAATCGAATGGCAATCTGTAAGGAACAACAATGTTATATCAATTTTCAAAAGAAACAACAGTGCGATACAAAGTTAGAATAATGACATAGCATTCCTGTTGCAGATAACAATAGTATTTAGTGAAGTATATATAATAGAGCTGATATGTAAAACCATAAAGCACGTCAGATCACTGAACAAAGTAAATGGAAGAAATCAAACCACACATGAATCAGAAATATAGTATAGGAGCAAGTGATCCACCAGGGCCAGGCCCTTAGCCTCAAGGGACTCACTGCTTAAGGCTACTCCAGAATCAATGATAGAAAAGCAACCAAGTTTTTATATTAAAAAATTAAATAGAATTACAATGAATCACTCTTCAAAGAGAGTCGATGATCAAAGCTCAAGTACCAAGAAGAATTCCATAAAAATAACAATTGTTCTCTCTCCCAATCTAACAGTGCTACCCCTTCTTATAACAACTGAGTAGCAATATCTACAATGCAAAGGATTGTTAAGATAGTGATCCCTCAGGATCAAAGGATCCTGAGGGATTCACCAAGCTGTTAGTTTGCAATTATCCTCTTCTTCTTTTGCGTCGATTGGAGATCTCCTTTTCCTTTTTCTGGCTATTACACTCCAATTTGGATTGCCTTGTTTGAACGCGGTTCCCTGCCAAAGGGACAACAGTTAACTTGGTCTCGTTCTTTCCTTTGGGATGACAGTCTTCCGTTTTCTCCTATTTTTGCATAGAAAAAGGGTAATTATTAGTTATTGCACATTACATATAAATCTTCTATATTTTATCATATTCTTTTGTCATATGCCTAGCTCATTATGTAAAAAGGTTATGAGTTTTGAAGGAAAGATAACAAAGTAAATGAAAATAACATACCTTCTCCAGTGCTCAACACACCCATATTCTATTCCTTATTTCCTATAATCAATATTAATCCTATGAATTGTGTTTTGTGAAGTAATTGTATATGGCATTGACACCCATTTCAGAATAGCCATATATATCAACTATCTTTTGTCATGAATTCTATTACTAATAATTATCTTCTATATCGTCTATAAGCATCCTGTTTAGTATTTTATATACACATATATCATTATAGTAATACAAAATAAAGTTCATGCTAATATTTGAACAACCTACAATACTCACAAATGAGGGCCCTTATCTATTATTGTCTAGCACATAATGTAGAACTTTGTCTTGCAAGTCCATGTTTGATTGGATCAGAGTCTATTGAAAGTGATATATTCAAATATTTGATGGACATAATTTTAAAGGATTTGGTATAGAGCCAAACGAGTTGTAGTTTGTACAAGTTTAGCTCTAAAACAAGTGTTGAATGAGGGTTGAAAATGATAGTTGTATTTTGACTGGAAGATACAACTCTGGTTAGAATAGATCTATTAAAAAGAAAAGGTCACAATATTTTACATGGAATGCTTTCATAGGATTTCGTATAAATTTGAAGGAGTCATATCATGTATGAAATCATAACTTTTGATTAACAAATTCAATTCAAGTAGGATTGAATACATTGGAAAGTGAGGATTTTAATATTTTTTTTTGACATAAAAACTTCCTCTGACTATTAATAAAACTTAATGATAAAGGTTTTATACAAAAAGGGGTAGCCTGTGTGTGCAACCTCCACAAGCACTAGCAAAAACTAAGCAAAATTTTAGAAAGGGATTCCAAAACCTCATATCCTTGTGTCCTATTGTCTTGGCTTGTCTTCCTCATTTATTGTTTATTTTATTTCTCCAGTTATTGTCAATGAGATGATGTATTTGAGACTAATTCATGGGATGATGTAGATCATTGAAGTGATCGTCCTAAGAAAAGAACATGTTAATCAAAATTTAATAGACTCGTGGTAATAAATTCTCACCCCACCTATAATAAAAAATCATTCTTCACTAGATATATTAGTGGTCTACATTTCTAGAGATAGTAAGAATGATAACTTCAATAAAAATGTAGCGAAATCAACCTTATCCCAAAATGTGGGAGACCACTTTCAGGGCAGGGGATAATTTCGAGTAGTCCTCATACTTGTCCTTATATCTAGCATGAACCTTTATATCCACCATGATCATAAAGGAGATGGATATTCTCCAAGCTACTTAACAAAGTCTAAACTTCTTGATAATCATGCTTTTAGTGGCATGGACATCGTGATGAATGTCTCAAATTAGACCTGATACTCCTTACCTAACATTAAATGCACGAATTAATTTAGAGGCATACTCTGTCTAGATGGTTATTACAGTTCACAAGATATCAATTCTAAGAGAGTATTTTGATAATACATAAGATTACATCAATATCAAATTCAATGACAAGAAAAATCATCTTTAAATGGGACCATGTTAATAATGGAAACTCTTGTAATCTATACATTTGTTTGCAGATTAAGGATATCTGACATGAACATCGTTATTGATTCATTTGAAAAAGGGCATTCATGAATTTTGTGGGCTATTAGTAGGTGTGTAACTGGTCAAACACCTCCAATAAGGTTATTGTTATCAGCTACAAATTTAAAGCTATGGAAAAGATTTGACACCTTCAACATATTGTTTGTTTACTGATGAATTTCAAGATTTGACACCTTCACTACAATTTCACGATAGAGAATCCATCAGATAACAACAATTAAAATTTACTTGTATTATAGAATTTATACCAGACAATCGAAATTACAATGTTGTTCACTACCACAATATCTCTAATTTAAATCTAATCTCCATATTTAAGTCTAGACTTTCCACTGCCCATTTATTCCATGGAGCCCAAAATACTCATTCTCTATACCAGTAGCTAATCCCAATGCTCTGAATTGAGGACAAATAGGGAAATAAATTTATGTTATAAATGTAAAGAGAATTCATACTATAGTCTGTACCTGTTATGCAATACCAATTGCGATGAAATATGGAATTCCAAGTCTACAATGTTTGGTGTTGCCAAGTTCTCAAAGGCTGAAATGAAGCTAACAAATAACCCAATCAAAATAGCAAACTCTAATTTGAGGACTAGGTACTGAAATATTTGTACCTTTGTTATGGATCTCCATTCCTATGGGAACAAATCATTTTCAATAATTATGTGTTTTTATACACAAGGTAAAACTCTGAGCACTAAGCCTTTAGACACACCTCATAGTCTGGTTCTTTACCAATTGTATGTGTCATCCATTTTGGATCCAATAGAGAGTAAAATAGGCAAAGTTGGAGCATCATCGCCAACAGCTTCTAAGAGCTTGAGGTAGAGTTTGTGGAGCATTTTCAGAAAGTCAAGTGTACTGTGCAAATAGTAGCCCTCTGCTTCCATCCGAGGCTTTCATCTCAGCTACCTCATGTGTTCTGCATTCAATCCCTTAGCCCATATCCTTCCACCACTCTGAAGAGGGAGAGGATGGACAAAAAGGAGGACTGAGAATCCCCCTAGCACTTGTGAACTTCAATAATGAAGCTTTGGAAAGTGGCTATGAAAGGGGACTGCTTCTAGTTTATATTTGGACTTCATTAGTGGCCAATTTTCACCATTCCAAGGACTCCCAATAGCTTGCATAGGCTTCGATGATGGGTAAGGAATCCCCAGGATTGTCTCTGAGTTTTTGAAGACTCTCACAACTACTCTACTCTAGCGACCATGAACCTGTGTACCAAAAAAACAAGATACATGAGAATTAATAACCTAATAACTACAATATAGGTAAAAAAATTAGAGTTTTATATGAATGTGGGCATAAATATGGAACATACACAATTAAGTGGCAATTCCAAATAAGAGAAGAGGTGTGGAAGTGTTGCAATTGAGAATTCTGGCACATCTTTCCACAACTCGGTTTCACTATTGTATTTCTCTCCCACTGTGGATAGAACACCGCAATGGGTATTCCCATGATTGCCTAGACACTCTACAAAAAACTTCAACTTAGATCCAGATCTGTGAAATTCTTAAATTGGGTTTTTCAATCAGATTCGAAATTCCAAACAACTAAAAAAACCCTTCATTTCCCATGACAACAAAATCCCTGAAGTGTTAATTTCAAAAGTGAAGAGGATGCGTGGGCTCAAGGAATTCAACATGCCCTAGTCGTTGTCTTTCCTGTGTGTATTCTCCATTTGGGTAGGCTTCCCAAGTTTGCCCCTGTATCTGCTAGGTATGCTTGCCATTGCCTTTTCCTGTGTGTATTCTCTATCTGGGTATGCTTGTCACATCTTCTCTATCTGGGTATGCTTGCCACGTCTTCCCCTGTCTCTACTGGGTATGCTTGTCGCCATTGCCCCTGCCTCTGCTGGTAAAACGTTAGTGGCTACCTTAACTATGACCTATACATTTGTAGACTATGATTATCTATCTGGGAACCGATCTCAACATGGAGGGGATGCTCCAATGCTCCTCTAATGTTGCCTATTGATCTGGGCATATGATGCTACTCTAATGTTTCCTATCAATCTAGACATCCAATGTTGCTTTAATGTTTCCTATCGATCTAGGCATCTCTAGATGGAAGGAAGGATGCTATATTGTTGGTATCACTCACGCTGGGGAACTCTCCATTGCCAAGGGCTTCCCCAAATGAAGGAAATCGAACATGCCCATACATTCTCTTCTGACCTGGGATTTTTAACTTGCTATAAAGTCCAGCCATAAATATTTTTTCTTTTGTGTTAATTAAGACAAAAAAAAATTAAAATAGTCAAGGTTCTTTTGCTTTAATTAAGACTAAATTAAAATAGTCACTATAATTTTAGTACGGTAATTTTATTTTAAAATAATGCTTTAGTGTAGTAGTGTACTCTAATAAGAAACTATGAATATGAACCAAACTAATAAGTTAGACAATTATGTAGAAACAAAATCATTCCAACCTATTGATATTATATTTTGTCATATTCTAGTGGATGGTCTAGTTACAAAAATAGAATTTCATAGTTTCAACAATTTTTATGATAGAATTTATTACATTTTATTTTAGTCTCAAACTTGACCAGTTAAACCAAACCAAGCTCAATCATGTTTCTAAGACCCTATGAAGCCTTATGGTGACTAGGTCAAGACTTGAACATGCTCTTAGTGGAACACCATCTTTATGGAATTTGTGAAATATGAGCTTATCCAAGATAAAGTCTGAGCATGTTTTGTGATGAATTCTGAGCCCATTTTGAGGGTGAAGTTCAAGCCTTGTATGCGATAATATTTGAGCCCATTCATATTTGAAATCAAATTCTATTATGTGCTGAAGGCCGAGATTTTTGGGAAAGTGAAGAATGCCTAATTTGGCCCTAATACAAATCTAAGTCAAGACATTGATTGAGTTCATTGTGGACAGTTGAAAGACAATTTGTGGATAGATTTTAGAGGGTTGACTTGGTGCTTGTTGGACACTTGTCTATCTTGCATTAGGAGAGAGAAGAAAGTTATGTGTGTCTTGCATGTAATAGATTTTCATGCAACATCCTATTAAATGTTTCAACATATTTTGACCACCATAAAATGTATATTGCTTGTCATTCCCTTAGGAAGGATATGATGTCTTACATCCTTATAAGTATAGATATTTTCATTGAAATGTGGCCAGGGAAATGGAACAACCTTCTAATTTGTAGAAGTTCTTTTGTTCCATCTTCTACTTTGTAGAAGTCCTTTTTCCCAAGCTAGTTGGATTCATCAGCATTGTAGAAGTTCCAAACTTTAGTGATACAATATTTGACTAGTATACTCTACAAATTATTGATGTGAGGATTATCACTTATTGATCCTTGGACCTCCTCATCTAGTACTATAGAAATGTACTCATTTATTGACCTCACCATTATTGAAAGTGAAATTTAAAATCACTCATTTTCATATTTTTCATGCATATTTGAATAGATGCCAAAGGAGGTGTCTCTAAAAGGATGACAAGGACCAAAAAAAAAATTTGCATGTTCAAAACACCCAATTGTGTTCATAACATTAGTTTTTCAATGAACTTTGATTCCATCTTGCTTCACATGGGTTCATATGACAACCCAACTGATGGAAAAGGCCCATTCTAGTTAAGGGAATTGTAACAGAATTTGTTGCTTTATGTCACTTTCCTTTATACCAAATTCTACTTCTAAGTTCTTCCATGCTTCCTAGGAAGATGTACTTGTTGCTACCTTGCACAAGGACTTGTCATCCAATGCATGTTTTATAAGATCCAATACTAAGGCATCACATACTTCCTCATATGGGTTATTAGACCGATGCTTAATCAATTATTTACATCAAAGAAAGGTTTCGTTTTGACAGATCCCAAAAATTAATTTTTTTACTAGTAAAATTTGGAATTGTATGCCAGCCTACCTAGAAGTATGCAACAATAGAAAGAAGAAAAATATACATAGCTTTTTAGAGGTAACATCTAGAGATGAATAGGTCTAGTATTTTAGAATAATATACATGAACAAAAATATAATTGTTTCCTGGGAAAAATGGGCATAGGAAAGACCATGATTAAGGAGAATTTCTCCACGAAATACAGGAACATAAGTGAAAAGAGTTTTGATGTTTGTCCTCAATAGATACCAACAACACCAGTAATAGATAATAGGAGGCCATCAAATCCAAAAACAGGCATATTGGATGCATACCTCTTGTTCCATCCCTGAATGCCTTGGCAACACGTAGTGGAGTTTTCTTTAATCCATCTCGATTCACATTTTCATCGTAACTCCTTCAACAACACCTTCACAACAACCATGATGGTGGGGTTCGAATATCATCCCTTGTATTCATCTGTGCTTGAATATGGGTATGGTTTGAGATTGAGATTGATTGCAAGATTTGTGGGTTCAACCACCATCCCCCTCTTCCTCCCCATCATTGGCGAAGGAAATTTCATCCCTCAAATGGACAAAAAACATTTTGGGTCATGGAAACCCGAGGTAGAGAGGACTATAAAACAAGCAGGCAGAGATATGGCCCACCTACAATGGTCTTCTCATACACACAAGCTCTTGAACCTGTAAAAGAAATAATATTAGAGTGATAATAATTAAAAAGAATAGTCATAAGAGAAATAATATTAGAGTGGTGTAATATTTAAAAAATTTAGTCATAATGATCCACATAATTTGGTATAAAATAAATTTTAAAAATGTCAATTCTTAAAATCTCTTTTGTAGTTATCTAATGTTAAGTAGAATATCACGATAATTTTTTTAGTTATCTAATGTCAAGTAGAATATCACAATAATTTATGTCAGTCATGGCGTGATCATTTTTTTTAGTTTCTTAAAGAAACTCTTTTCTAGACATGTACTTCATCAAGCTTGAATCATCTTAACATATATCTACTTTTGAACTAATATAAATCATCCTATGGTTATCCTCAAAATAGTTATCACCCATAGCCTTAGTGATGGTGTAAGGCGTGTATCAAAGTGGTATGTGCTTCTTATAGGAGTTTTTCAATTTCCCTTTATGCAAGTCCAACCATAACTCATCAACAACCTGAAACTTATTTGGAACCCACTGGATTGTGTATCTACTTGTACTTGGATTTGGCAACTTCCTACAAAATATCATGAACTCATCGTTGAATTTGTTGGACACATTCCTCAAAATTGGTTGTTTTACTTATCTCATTCCAAGTATAGGAGGTATCTTCATGTGTTATACCATGAATATAGCTACATCAATTTGTTCCAATTGTTGGGACCCCAAGCACACCTAAAAAGGTTTGTGGCCAATAGAAATATGAAGAGCTATGTCGAATTTATGTTAACAATATGGAGGTTTTCAACACGTGTATATGGATGCTCACAATTATATACTCTAAAGACATCTATAATAATCCTATTGACTACTAATTTTTATTTATCAGTCTAGGGATGGAAGTGTTGCACAAAAATTGTCACCTTGACATTATACAAGCTGTGTGAGTCTATCACCACTCATACTTTCCTCCCTTGCAAAACTTAAACCTTAGTTCTTCATATCAAGCCTTGAAAATAAGAGAAAGTCCTTAAAAATATCTAAAACTCTCGTTTTGCACTTTCTCTTAGCATTACCTGCGGTCCTGCACCTAATGGTCTTGTCCCCTGCGCACCTGACCGCTTTGTCTCTGTGTTATGGGTGCAAACCCCTATAAAAGTTAAAAAGGCGCAAGTACATTCTTAGAAACTCACTTTGAGTAATTTTTGGAAGCTTCTAGAGGGAATCTTTAGGTGGCAAGTTCACTCCTTTAAGGTTCATGCATCCCATACCTTCAAGAGCTAACCCCTTGATGTGAGGAGCTTATCCCCTTGAAGGAGGACTCTATCCCTCCATAGGTGGACCTGTAACATCCTTCCTTTGCATTATAAAATGAAGCATTAGGCTAGTTACTGAGGAGGTTGAAAGCTGAATATTTTTGAGGTGAAATGCTGCTGGAACTTAGTCTTCCCAATTGAGCTTTTGAGAAGAGAGATTACGTACCTTTTTTATCTCATTTGGAAGAGAGTGAGGCTTGTCAAAGTAGAGGAGATTCCTGTTTGGACCCTGGGAAGAGCTTGTATAGCATTAAGGCACCAAAGGTTGTAAAGTTCTTCTATTTCAAAATTAATAAAATCAAGTTTATTTTTCTCAATATGCTGTGTTTTATGGTTTATTTTATGGATTCCTTGATCACCATGATGAACATGATTTATTATATTAGCTATGTAGGTGTTATTTGATGTGTGCTTGTTTGTGATTGCAGGTTCTCTAAAGGAAACTCTTTCGGATGATTGAAGCATGGTTGCCACAAACTAGCTTTGGACTTAAGGTAGGGTCTCAACACCTCTTTAGTTTTTATTAATGAATCACAATATGTTTAGAGAAAGGTAGATTTGCTTGACCTGCTTGTTGCTAGATATATATTGATACTAGGGAGATCGGCCTTGTCTACAAGATCGATTTATCCAGCAAACAAATTGGAAACTCTGTTGGGGAACTGAGTTTGGTTTTTTTATTTTCCTTTGTCTTTGACTTGAGAAACTTGTTCTTGTTTCTGGTTTTTTCTTGATGTGTGTGGGATTGGGTAGTTTTTAGGATCTGGATTGTTTTTTGTTTTTTTGAAATTTTTAAGAAGACCACACATTCTATTTACAATACAGTGTGGACATCTCCGCACTGTTCCTTTAGTGAATAGAGCGGTACCGCATCTGGTTATACTGGAAGCCTGCGGACCCTGTCAAAATTTTTGAAAAACCTAAAATGTTTTCGTCTAGTTAAGTTTAGGTTTTATTTACGACTTTTAGTCTCTGTCCAGATCTGCATATGTTATCAAAAGTCTCTTGTGAGTAAGTTCCATTGGTGTTTTTGTTTTAGATGATTATCTAGAAGTTTTGCATGCCTCGATTGGTTTTCACTCGGTCTTTGTGGTGACTCAAAGATTAGAAGCCTAAGAAACCTTAGATCACCCTGGTGTCTTTTTGTCTTCTTGACGAGTCTGGCTAGTTTCTGAAATCTATCCTTGCTAAGAAATAGATTTCGTTTCTCTTTGCAAATCTTTGATTGAACTTGGTCATAAGTTGTGAATTTCATTTTTATGAAAGAAAACATAGTTGGGTGTTTTTGATTGATTTGTTATTCTGAACGAATTAATCCTTAGTTTACTGAATAACTAAGTAAAATGTCTTCGAAAAGATTTGAAGCTTTTATTTCGATTAGGTTTTTAGAATTTTTTAGATCTCAAGATTAGTTTTTCATAGTTTTGAGTGTTTTGTAGAAATCGTAGAATCTCTTTTGAAAGAATTGTTTTCTGTAGTTTTGAGTGTTGAAAAAGAAAAAATTATTTATTTTTGTGAGCATAATTAGTAGTCTCACTTTGAGTTTATTGAAAAAGACAAAAATATTTTCTTTTCATTTACATGTTGAAGGAAAGTTTTGTTTTTCAAAGAATTGCGTTCTCAACTCTTTCTTTTAGCTAGAAATTCATTGAAGGAAAAATTAATTGTTTATCATTTTAAGTGCATTTTTTTAGTGTTTTTGGAGTCAAGTCTTCACACCATCAAAGTTTCATCTCCATACCTATTGACTTAAGAAACAACCCATAAAAGTAACGCTTAATTAAAATTGATCTAGCAATCTTTTTATTTCTAGGGCTCTTATCACCAATATAGCTTAGATTAGTATCTTGGAGTAGGGAGTAATTAACTCTCCAAGATAGTTAAAACAAACAAGTAGCTATATCTTGCGGTAGGAAATAAATCCAATTGTAATTGATATAATTTTGGAAGCTCCTCTTAAAGGAGTCAATCACGAGATCATGTCCGAACCTTTGAGACAATCAAGTCTGTCTCATTGGGAAAGATAGAAGATTTGCACGTATTAAAAACGGTAAACCTCGGATTAACCATTGTCGAGGAGCCTGGGGTCGCTTGTATGTAAACATCGGCTTGATCATATCGAGGAGCCTTCAAGGGGATTGAGATTTATTACTCTGCCCTTGTGCGTAGATTGGATCATAGACTGTTCCCCCAGTTGTATTTGTTACTATTGGTAACCTTAGTGACCATAATCTTAAGATTCTTTCCTAAGGTGACGGTGAAGGATGGGTCTCACTGTACCTAGAGTAGACGTCGACTAGACTCACTTGGACTCTCTAGGGGGTTCTCTTCACTTTAGACGGTTTTGTGGAGAAACTTGTGCCAGTCTATTTCACTAAGCAGGTTGTCGGGGTAACTGTTCCAACCGTCATTTCTGTATTGAATTCTACGACATTGGATTTCATCACCAATTAGTGTTTTTGGTACAGAAAGTTATTGTTTGTGTGTGGTTTGAACTCTTAGATTTTTTTTAGGTGTATGATTCAATTATTTGGTTCTTTAGAGACTCTAGGTGGTTTTATTGAGCTTTTCTTTGTTTGTGTGTGAAGTAATTAAATATTTAATCATGGCTGAATTACTGAGACAATCATGTAGACTTCAGGGGAAACGTCCTGAATATACACCAAGCTAGCTTGAAGGGCTATGAGCTCTTGTATCACCTAGTGACAGTAGATTTGGGTCACCGAAAGCCGGAGAATCGTCTTTAATTGTTCATCTTGATTATCAAGTTCAAGCAATAGAGTATATTTCTGAACCAATTTCATTTTCTGAAGTTACTGGTAGTATTTCTTCTACTAGTGAATTAATTGAAGAACCTGAAATTTCTGAGCCTGAAACCGAACCTGCTGCTACTCCATCTTCAAGATTTGCTTCTCCAACTTCTAGTGGTCCTGGTTCACGCAGGGTAGGAAGTATCATTACTGAAAATCTTCCTTCTAAACTCATTTCTATTGAAGAACTTGTTAGTCCAGACGAAGATACAACTCTCCCTGAAAATCAACCAACTTTAGAACTTAGGTAGCGTGAATCAATCTTCTACAGTCCTTTTAGAAGTGACACTTGGTACATATCATTGATGAACTTTTTAGAAAACCCAGGTCTTATTTTTTCACCACCTCAAATTCCTTTCCATCCTACGCCCAAAGGTTATTATCCTCCTTTGAATATGTCGAAATGGTCATCCATGTTTTCCCAAACACCAGAAGAATTTTTATATGGCCGTCCTTCTATTCCTTCTGGGTATCAGTCACTCACTGGTACTTTTTCAGGAGCATCTCTTCAACCAATTGAACGTGAGATATCAACTAGTAATAACGAAACTCCACCGTTGAGTGTAGACGAAATTCTTATGATGTCTGGTACTATTCCAAATCTGCAACCTCAAGGTAGTCAGTTACTGCCTGGAGGGCAACCTCAAGGTAGTCAGTTACCGCCTAGAGGGCAACCTCAAGGTAGTCAGTTACCGCCTAGAGGGCAAGCTCAAGGTAGTCAGTTACTGCCTGGGGGGAAACCTCAAGGTGTTCAATTACCGCCTGTAGGGAAGCTTCAGGGTAGTCAGTTACCACCTAGGGGGCAACCTCAAGGTGTCCAATTTCCTAGGGGGCAACCTCAAGGTAGTCAGATACCATTTGGGGGGCAACGTCAAGGACAGTACATACCTTCGGGATAGTACATACCTCAAGGTCAACCCCAGTTTCAGTACGTGCCAAAAGGTTATCAACCTCAAGGTCAGTACCCAATTCAAGGTTTCCAACCCGCTTCTGGTCAATTATTTGTACAAGGAGCTAGAAATGTACCTCTCAATTATCAGCCCTACACTCAACCTGTTTATGGTCCTTAATATGCTCAACCTTTTATGGGTCCATACCCTAGAATGAACATGTTGTGGGATCCATCTCAAACTCAACAGATTTTGCAACCTAATGTGTAGTTATTAAGTCAACCTGGACAACCTCTGGTTTCTGGTCCAACCCAGCAACCTGTCCAGCCTACTATTCAAACTTTTGCACCTGGTGTAGTTCATCAGTCTGGGCCTAGTTCGCCTCAAACTGCACCAGCAACTACTATAGCTTCTGTTCAATCTACCCCACCTACTTCTGGAGTATTGGCAGCTCTGGTTTCTGCTATTCCTATATCAACTCCTCAAGCCTATTTACCATAGTCAAGCCCTACAGTTCAGACTTTGGCTCAGATGCCTGTAGGACAACCTAGGCCAAGTATGGTTGTCACAAGTCAACTGCAATTTACTTATCAATTGTACTAGGGATAGTACCAACTCGGTCCTGCTATGCAAAACCCAGTTTATCAGTATCAACCGTACCCTGGATATACTTATCAGCAACCTCAACAAACCTAGTTTGGTCCGGTTAATCCTGGTTTTTCGGGAGGATATAAATTCCTAATGCAAATCCAATTCCAGGTTATCCTGGATATCCTCCTCCTAGGGCTGGTCTTGTGACCCAAGGTTTTCGAGACCCTAACCATCAGTTACCTTTTATTGCAACTTTGGATTTACCTGATTTGTCACGCCTTATGAATGATCCAATTTACTATCTTCCGTATTGGCTGCCAATGCCTAATAAGTTTCCCAGTGATATCCCGAAGTTTGAGGGTAAGTCAGGAGAAGATCCATCAAATCATGTGATGACTTATCACCTCTCGTGTGCATCTAATTCCATTATTGATGATTCAATTCGCTTACGTTTTCTTCAACACACTCTGATTGGTCTTGCTGCCAAATGGTACATTGAGTTACCACGAGGCTCTTTTTATAATTTTAGTCAGCTAGCCACTTCTTTCTTAACTCATTTTCAGTTGCCTGTGAGATACGACAATGGAACGAAATTATTAACTTCATTAAAATAGTCAACATCCACATATATTTCAAATCATATTCATGAATGGCAACATCGACGACATTTAGTGAAAGTTTTTATTCTGGATCAAATTTTAGCAGAATGGTTTGTTAAATCATTATTACCTAAAATCACTAAGGATGTAGCTAAGGCAGGAGTTGTTATTGAAGAGCAAGTAATTGCTCAGGCTCAGTACCGTGACCTCGTCTATACGCAGTCAGGTACTTTACATGAAAAATCCCTGACCTTCCGAAACACAATCAAATAACTGCAGCTCCTTCAGGGTCTCATGTCGCTCATGGTATGATTGGTTCATTTAGTACCAAAAGCAAGAATAAATCTTCAAAGAATTATTCTCCTATTATAACTTTACCAGATTCCCCAAAAGGAGATTCTTCTGCTAAAATTCCTGCCGATATCCATGTCGTAGAATCATCTACGGCCAAATCAAAATCTAGCGGTAAAAAGACGGGAAAGAAGAAAAATAAACAAAACTCAAAAGAGAAATCAGATAAAAATGAATCTATTGACGAGAAACGTAAACCTCACCATCCTTGTCTCATTTGTGACGAGGAACATTTTACCAGAGACTACCCACATCGAGCTGAGGTTTCGAAAATCGTCAAAGTTTCTCAAACGCTTACTGCCTTGAAGGATCCTTTTCCTATTTAAGATAGTAAGATGATAGGTTCTTCCTCAAATGCCTCACAAGAACCCTTTATGATGATGTCCCATGTCAAGATTGCGATGTGATTGCAAGATTATGGTAGTAAAAATCATGTTGGTGGTAAGGAAGTAGAATCTTCTAATTCAAACCCATCAACTTCAACTCCTTCTAGTTCTGATCCGTTACATATCGAGAAACATAACCCAGACTTAGTAATCAAACCACCTGCTAAAGGTATACTTTGGAAGTCAACTTTCAATCCACATGCGAGAGCTGCTTAGAATTATAACGTTGTTGAAGATTTAGCTATTTCCCCTTCAACAATGTTGGCTTTGGAGGTGCTGCAATCATGCCTAGCACAACATACATTACTATTGTCTGCTATAGGAGTTGTTCATATTCAGGATTCGATCCTTATAGTCTTTGATTTAGAGAATAGTACACCTCACTTACCTCATCAAATGGCTTTCCAAATTCCAATGTTAGTCAAAAGCAGACCTTGCTTTTGGACTGTGATTGATGAGGGAGCTTCTACGTGTATCATGTTGATTCAGTGTTGGAGATTGCTTGGTTCTCCTGCACTCAATCAATCCCCGATGATTCTAAAGGCTTTTGACGGCCGAGGGTTTCATCCTTTTGGCATTTTGCAGGATTTACCTATACGGGTTGGAGGCAAAACTATAAATCTAGATGTGGAAGTGGTTGATGCCCCTCTAGATTACAACCTTTTCTTGGGTCACAGTTGGTCTTATGCTATGACTGTTGTTATTTCATTGGTATTTCGGCTTATCAAATTTCCTCATAATGGAAAGATCATTACAATAGATCAGTTGACTTATTTTTCATCCGACCCAGCCTCTTCTGATAGTATTCAACATGTCGGTAAGACAACTATCACTTACAAGGATGTTGGGGTAGGTTTGATTAAAGATTCTGGTTTACTAGGAAAATTTTCATTTCCTCCTCCCAACGTATTGCCTTCTTTTGCAAATATTCATATGATTTCATTGAATACTATCGCTTTTGATGATCCTTGGATCATACCTTCCGATTCTGAGGTGCACTCATTTGGTGACGCGATGCCTTTGAGTCCCTTCGAAGTTGCATATTAGGATGTACAGTCATTTTCTGACTCTTGTTCAACCAAATTTGATCCAATGAATGTGGTCCATGGGGAATCACTTTTGATATCAACCTCAACTTCAACAACATTTTTTGATCCTGTTCATACTGATGAGCAAATTCGTGAACTTTTGTCTGTTGATGATTTACCATGGGGTCATCATCGATCTTCGTTTTTACCTGAGCTTGATCATTTTGAAAATGATTTTTCATCTATTTTTACCGTTGATTATGTCAAATAACCAGAGAATCCATTGCAACATCCTGATTCCGAGTTGAATTGGGTAAATATGTCTCGAATGGTTCCTATTGACATTTCAGTGGAACCCGAAATTATTGAAAAAATTCATATAGGTGCTTCCTGTACGGAAGATGAAATCCAAATTTATAAAGTCCTATTTCAAGAATTATGTGACGTGTTTGCCTGGTCATATGAAGAAATGCCAAGAATTGATCCATTAATTGTTGTCCATGAAATTAAAATTTACGCGGATGTTGAACCCGTCCGACAATGTTTGCATCAGATACATCCAAGAAACGCTATTGCTATTAAAGCTGAAGTTGAGAAATTACTTCGAGCAGGTTTCATTTATCCAATTCCTTTAATGAATTGGGTATCAAGTATTGTTTCTATTAACAAAAAGAAAGGAACGATAAGAATATGTATCAATTATAGGGATATTAATCGAGCTTCTCCTAAAGAAAATTATCCAACCCCCTATATCAATCAAATTATTGATGATTATGCCAGCAGTGAAATGTTCTCCTTTATGGATGGTTTTTCTAGTTACAATCAAATCAACATACTCCCTACTGATCAACCTAAAACGGCTTTCATTTGTCCATGGGGGACATTTTCTTATTGTAAATTACCTTTTGGATTGAAGAACACATGAGAAACTTTTCAAAGGCCTATGTCTTACGCATTTCATGACATCGAGCACATTGTGCAGCCTTATCTTGATGATTTACTTGCTCATTCATTATGTAGAGCCGATCATCTCACTCATTTACGAGAAATCTTTATGAGATGTTGGCATTATCAAATTAGGTTGAATCCACACAAATGTATTTTCTTTATAGAAACGGGATGTTTACTGGGATTTGTTGTTTCGAAAGCTGGCATTCGTGTCAATCCCTCAAAGTTTGAAGCTATTGTCAAATTACCTCCTCCTTCGACTCTTCGCCAACTCAAAAGTTTGCAAGGGAAAGCAAACCTTTTACGTCGTTTCATTCCTAACTACGTTGAGGTAATGAAAGGTTTTACCAGGTTGTTGAAACAGAATACTCCATTCTTTTGGGATGAGATTGCTGACAAATATTTTGATGCACTTAAACACGCGTTGACCCATGCACCATTATTGCATCCTCCCAACTACAACCAGGATTACTTTTTGTACCTCACCGCTTCTCATTCCACCAATGGGATGGTTTTAGTTCAGGAAGATGAATTCAACAATGAACATGTGATTACTATCTTAGTCGAACTCTGAATCCAATTGAGCTTAAAAATTCACATGTGGAGAAATTTTCCTTGGCAGCTGTTCAAGCTATCCAAATATTTTGTCACTACACCTTATTACAAAAAACCACGGTAATTTCTGACTGTAACCCTATGACGTATATTTTGACCAAACAATTGCTAGGGGGGAATTATTCCAAATGGATAGTTATCCTGTAGGAATTTGATTTGGAATTTTAAAATCCAAGGCAAAGAAATCTTTGGTTTTTGCAGCATTGATGTGTGATTTCCCGCGTACTGATACTGAAACTATGGCAGAAGAACCCCTTGCAGATGGATCTTTGTTTCTTATCAGTACTCTTGATCCATGGTATGGAGATATAATTGTTTATCTCCAAACCCAATCTTTTTGGCCTAAAATCTCACGATCTCAGCGAAAGAAAATACGTTTCCAATCCCAACAATACAATATCATTGGAGATACAATCTGTCATCGTGGGATAGATTCTATTTTCCGACGTTGTTTAACCCATGAAGAAGCTGAAAAGGTTCTGAATGATTGTCACTCTGGAGCATGTGGTGGTCATATGTTTGGGTATGCCACAACCCAAAAGATATTGCGCGTTGGTTATTTCTGGCCATCCTTATTTAAATATTGTATCTATGCAGTCCGAAAATGCCACAATTGTCAAATTTTTGATCGTAAGATGCATGCTCCACCTGCTCCTCTCCACCCTATAATTTTTGTCAGTCCTTTCGCAAAGTGGGGTATCGACTTTATTACATGTAACCCTCACTCAGCTGGGGGGCATGCGTATATCATCCTTGTAGTAGATTATTTTACTAAGTGGGCTGAGGCGATGCCTACATTTTCGGTAGATGGCAAAACAACTGCAATTTTCATTTTGAAACTTATAATTACTAGATTCGGTGTTCCTCAAGCTATTATTACTGATCATAGAAGTCATTTTTGAAACATCATGATGACTGAACTAACAGATCAACTTGGCCTGCGTCATGATATTTCTACTCCATATTACCCACAGGCTAATGGTCTGGTTGAAGCAATCAATATAGTTCTAGTCACTATGATCTAATGAATCATTTGTATTCATAGACCGAATTGAGATAACATGTTATTTTCAACACTTTGGGCATACCGAACCTCAGTAAAAACATCAATTGGTTTCACTAATTTTCAACTAGTTTACGGGTTGGAAGCAGTGTTACCCATTGAATGCGAAATTCCATCATTGCAAATAGCCATAGAATTACTCCCAGCCACTTCCGAAGAGGAGAAACATTCATTGTATGTATCTCAACTAGATAAGAATCGACGTGATGATGCATTAGCAATCGAGACTCATGCCAAACGAATAAAATCTCATTACGACTGAAATGTTATACCTCGTAATTTTTCGGAAGGAGACCTAGTTTTACTATACGATCAAGCAAATGATAAGCTAGGGGCTGGAAAATTTGTACCTATGTGGCATGGCCCTTATGTTGTTAAGCAAAAGTTGGAAAAAGGGGCCTATGAATTGGTAGATTTTGACAGTGTCTCTTTGGGTAAACCTAGAAATGGGTTTTACCTAAAAAGATATTATGCTTAAATTTTGGTGTGGAGATTTTTGTTAGAATAGTTTCTTTCTAGTTGGTGTGTTTTAGATTAGAAAGTGTGCCTAGTTTAGAGAGTGTTTTTATCATTATTCCTACTTATCTTGATTTTACTCTTGATATTGCAGATGTTGACATCTCTTCAAACATACATTGGTTTTGTTGATGGTGCTTGTCATAATACACGGAACATTTCTTCCGCAGCTTGGGTTATCTATTCACCCTCTAACAAGTTAGTATCTATGCATGGGGTAAGCCTCGGTCAAACAACAAATAACATTGCAGAATATAGTGCAGTGATTGAGTTATTATCTGAATCCATCTCATTTGGGATTCAGAGTTTGATTGTTAGGTTAGATTCTGAACTCGTTGTATTACAACTTAATAGGGTTTATGCCATTAGAAATCCAGTGTTATTAAGGTTATTTTTGAGAGTTCCTCTTGGAACGTAAATATGACTACATTGAATATTAGCATATTCCAAGATATTTAAATACATTAGCGATGCAGTTGCTTCTCAAATGTTAAATAGACATTTGCAATAATCAAAACAGTAAATTTAAAAACATTCCATAATGTGTCATACAAGATAGCCAATAATAGTGATATATCATAGTATAGAAGCGTGTCAAATATACATCGTCTTCGATCATAGGTTGAAAAACACCTTATAATCGGCAAAAATGATAATACAAAAAGACATAAAATGTCGTATGTGTCTACAAAGGCGATCATCGTATCCCTGATGATGATCATGATAAGAAACCATTGCTTGGGCCACCCTACAAAGGAACCTCCTAAAAGGTCTTGGGACCCTAATCACATAGCGCTTTAACCTAAGTGGAATATCATCTATACTAGTCTCTGGAATATCTACTGTTAAACGCTCTAGATGATTCTCCAATTCGGTCAGGGTCTCTGTTGATTGGTCCTGTGGGGCCAGTACTGCTAAAACTAGGTGTCTTCTCTCATAGGGCTAGAGAGAGGCTGCTCGCCGTGGACCCACATCTGCATTTAAAACTTTTTACTGTCAGTTTTGGACAATTTAAAAAACAAAACAAAAAAAATTAGTTTAAAATTTAGAAAGTATTGAAAATGATTTTTACCTGAATCATCCCATTTCTCTCCTGGTGGAAGAGCCATGTCTAGGTCACCACGATAATCCATCCCAGCATATGGAAAATCCTGAATCACGAAAAGTTGGTTCCTCAACAAACGAAAATACTCAGGTGGAAATCGAACAGCCTCTAAACCCTCCTCAGGATGACGGGCCATCACTGCAACCCAACGCATAATCCTAGGCTCTCAGGGAAGTCTAGCCTCAATGGAAAGCTACTGCGTGACCAACATAGGGACCCTCTCTAGGCCAAAGCTCACAACCAAGAAACCATATCCAAAGTTTTTTAGTTGTCCGTTCTTTGCTATAGTCAGTTGGCCTTTTACATTCGCCAACATAGCCTCACACCAGTTGAAGATGGTTCCTTGATAACAGTCTACTGCCATTCGCATTTGGGATCTGATAGCTACATGCAATGTTGTGCTCCCATATAGTCTGGTGACAATAAATGAAATCACTTTAAGTTCAGGATGGGAGATAGTTTTAATATCTATCCATTTGTCCTTTTTTTGGTCATTACAAAACTCTAATCAGAGACTAGCGATAGACCGGCCACCTGGCCTAGTCCCGAATAGAGATAATCGTTCTCCTCTCTTGGACAAACCAGTCAAGAAATAAATTTCCTCTACCTTGATTTCGAACCGGTGGCCACCAATCATGAAACACTGGTCATGTGTGCTCGACCTGTCTACCAGGTAGACATTATAAGAAGTCTCCCTGAGCCCTCATGCCATGTATGGCCCAGAATTTAAATAGTCCACATGCTTTTAATGATTGTATTGTAGGTGGATGAATTAATGTGGCAAGATCCATATCTTCGAGCTCGTGTTCCCACCAAATGAGCATTTTGTATATCCTACATTGCAAAAAAGGCAGATTAGAACAATTTAGTTCAAAAATTTTGGGCGGAAATGGAAAAAATTGAAATTTTGAAAACTTATTTCATGGGGTCCGCACCCGCTAGTTAGGGACAATGCGTAGATCCGCACTCATCCTTAAGAATAGGTGCGGGACCCCAACTTTTTCCTTTGTACAAAAAATTCGGGGTCCACAGGGGCCGCATGTTACACCTGCAGACACCTGTGAGCGGTTTTTTGAACAAGATTTTCTTTAAAAAATCAATTGTAAAGCCCTAAAATGAAAATTAAACGGTTGAAATTCGTGATAGGGATGATGTGGATTACCTGGAGCTGACGGTTTTCGATCCCAATGGTCGGATTTTCCGCAATATTCATGGGAAGTTTCTTACCCAAAAGCTCTTACTGCTCACTCTGAAGTCAAATGGTAAAAATGAATTTACAAAAGCCCTTTTTATAAGCTTTTTTGAATAAATGAATTTTTAATTTGTCTATTTTTTACTTTAAAAAGGTAACTTTTTGATGTATTTTTATTTATTTTAAATAGGTATGAGTAATGTTTTGAGTTTTTGTGCAGAATATTGGATTTTCAGGACGAATTGATCATTTTCAACAAAGAGCATACTTTTTCACTTTTTCGGACTCTTCCAAAATTTACGAAAAAGCGAAACATTGGAGTCCTCTTTAAGCTTATTCTTTACTCTTAAAATATGAAAAGATTGCCGAGTTTTTTATTTTTAAACTCATTAAAACGGAATTAAAAGGACGGTCGACTTACAGCTCTTTTCTGACCGTATAAACATGAAAAGATCGCTAGACTTTTGTCATTTCAAGTTCGATATTGGTTATAAAACGACATGTTTTCGATCGCTATTTTACTTTTCCAGATCAGAGTCACTAAATATGAAAAGTACTCCTTGATCATAATGGTCAAGCAGTTCTCTCAAGTAGTATTTTATACTTTTTCGGGCTTATGGGACACAAATTTACAAAAAAGGACAACCATGGATTTTTCTTAAGTTTTTCTTCTGACACCCTAAAATTGAAAAACACTGAGTTTCTCCTATACTGGATTCGTTAAAATTCAAAAATAAAGGACCTGTTCAATTTTAAACAGGAATGGACCACTCCTTCTTAGGGTTCGAATTTTAAAACTAAGTTGGACTCATCCAAAGGATGAGCTTATAATCAAGCAAATGTTATCCTCCTCAAGCTTGTTAAAAATAAAGAGGTACTTGCCAGAAATGGTGGGGGAAAAGAGAGAAAAATGAACCTATTTGTTATACTTTTTGTTTTAGAAAAGCAGTTAACCACTCTTGAACACGACACTTTTTGTTCACTTGAGTTGGGAAATCCTTTGCCTGACAATTAATCAAACCATATTGAAAGTCTTCAGCCAGTTCTTGTGTATTAGCTTTGGGTCAATTGTCACCAAACCATCTGCAATGTCGTTATGTGTTCAAAAGGTCAGTTCCAATAAACCATTCATTTGCAAAATATTTGTCATCCATCTTGACCATCCCTGAGTTAGTCCTTGCCAAATATATTTCTTTGAAACTTGATCTATGATTTCATGTTGTGGGCTTGCCTACAACGGATCGCTTTCTATCAACTCCAACTCATTATCTAGAAAGATGATCTAGAAATTGTCAGTACCTTGGAATCTGCATGCTGTAATGGCAGGTTTCTCACCTTCGATGATAGGTTGCTTCATTGACCTTCGATCAAAGGATTCTATGACGTGTTCAACATCAACTCATTTACTCACATTTCATGGATTGTACTAAGTACTTTCAAATCCATTGACATTACTGGTGGTTTCTCTCACATTTGTTAAGATTTCACATCATTGACTAGTAATCAAGTGGTTTCTACCATGTTTGACTTCGACACATTCATTCACATGGATAGAGTCGTACTAGTTCAGGAAGCAGAAATCAAGACCCTGGATCTAGTTTCTACCATCCAGACTGCGAGGAATCTTGTTGTTCATTATACAGTGGACTATTCATAAATAGATGGTTGCATCCATACTGTGTCTACATATGCCTATATTCATGATTTATTACAAAATCATTCTTGTATCAGAGCAGTTTAGATGGTTTTCTAGTCAGTTTTGATCTGAGTATGGGAATGCCTACCTCAGCAATGATATGTTCACATATATATATTTTTCATTGAATGTTTTTACAAGTTCCGATTGAGGTGTCTACAGGATGATCCTTGAAATGATAAAGTACTTCACTCTTCTTAGATAATAAATGCTATCCTCATATATTACAGACTTCATGCTTTAGGGGGCAATCTGTTGCACAAACATTGTCACCTTGACATTCTGCAATCTGTGTGAGTCTATCACAACTCATACTTTCCTCCTTTGCAAGTATTAAACCTCAGTTCTTCATATCAAGACTTGAAAATAAGAGAAAGTCCTTAAAAATCTCTAAAACTCTAGTTCCACACTTTCTCTTAGCATTACCTACATCCCACACCTAATGGTATTTTCCCCTGCACACTTGACCACTCTGTCTCTGTGTTATGGCTGCGGACCCTTGTAAAAATTAAAAAGGTGCAAGTACATTCTTAAAAACTCACTTTGAGTCATTTTTGGAAGCTTCTAGAGGGAATCTTGAGGTGGCAAGTTCGCTCCTTTAAGGTTCATGCATCCCATACCTTAAGGAGCTAAACCCTTGATGTGAGGAGCTTATCCCTTTGAAGGAGGACTCTATCCCTTCATAGGTGGACCTGTAACCTCCTTCCTTTGCACTATAAAATGAATCATTGGGCTGGTTACTGAGGAGGTTGAAAGCTGAATATTTTTCAGGTGAAATGCTACTGGAACTTAGTCTTCCTAATTGAGCTTTTGATAGGAGAGATTACATACCTTTTTGATCTCATTTGGAAGAGAGTGAGGCTTGTCAAAGTAGAGGAGATTCCTGTTTGGACCCTGGGAAGAGCTTGTACAACATCAAGGCACCAAAGGTTGTAAAGTTCTTCTATTTCAAAATTAATACAATCAAGTTTATTTTTCTCAATAAGCTGTGTTTTATGGTTTATTTTATGGATTCCTTGATCAACATGATTTATTATATTAGCTATGTAGGTGTTATTTGATGTGTGCTTGTTTGTGATTGCAGGTTCTCTAAAGGAAACTCTTTTGGATGATTGAAGCATGGCTGCCACAAACTAGTGTTGGATTTAAGGTAGGGTCTAAAAACCTCTTTAGTTTTTATTAATGAATCGCAATATGTTTAGAGAAAGGTAGATTTTCTTGTCCTGCTTGTTGATAGATATCTGTTAATACTAGGGATATTGGCCTTGTTCGCAAGATCGATTTATCCAACAAACAGGAAGGTAGTGGATTTGGTCTAGCTTGATGTCCATCATGGACCATAGGTTAAACCAAAAGATACTAAGGAACCTATTATCCCTATCAAGAAACATGGTCTTCGGAAACCCAAAGTGAACCAAAATATGCTTGAATAATAATTTATGAGTGGATTTTGTTGTGACAATCTTCTTAGAAGGTGCCAAAATTCACATCCTAAGGAAGTAATCAACAATAGAAAAAACACATCCGTTACCATGCTTAGCTGAGGGAAAACATGACATAAAATCTAGGGGCACTAACTCCCAGGGATTATCTAGAGTAGGAAAAGGACTACAATTGGTGTGGATGGCCATTTCCTTTGGTATAATATATTTCTTCCACTACTTACAGGCTTCAGCAATAGAATGTAGCTCGTTTTCATGGGTTGGATATCTTTGAAATCCATCATAGAGTGTTTGTCTATGATAGACCATCGAATGTTTGTGTCGTGTGGGAACTACATCGACAACATAAACGATTGGCTCATAGGATCCCTGTTGTGTAACCATTCATTGAATAATGGCATTGGAGATAATATTGTTTCCATAAAGGAGAGAACCAGAAATAGACTCATGAACACCATCAATATCTACTAGAGGTGTTGCAATTAAAGAAACAATGAATGCAAAATTTGTGTCAATAGGATAGGGATCATCAAGATGTTGCACCATTCAATGTAAAGATGGTTTTCAGTGTTAGTGATCTAGTCACATAAAAGACCCCATAAATTTGTGCTTTGGGATACCCCCAATATTCAATAAGTAATCCAAAGTGAGAGGATTCGTTGATAAGGTGAAAATGCCAACAACCCTGAGTTGACCCAAAGTGACACCTCGTGAGTCTTGCACAACTAGGGTGACAATTTGAGAATCAAAAGGAGGCACAATTGCACAAGTGGCATCATCTCACATTTAGGGCACTTGGCTACAAATCTTTATGTGTTTTTCCACTGAGGGCACCTTTAACATTTCCCAAGGCACAAATCACATATTTGTAGGAATTTTGGATAACTTGTCACATTCCACTAACTTCATGCATGAAGAGGTCCTCCCATGCTTTAAGAATATTTTGGAGGATTTCATGGCATAGTCAAGGGTCACATGTATAAAAGAAGAACACCATAGTTAAGAATATGAAAATTGGAATTTGTATCACGTGGAATAAAGGAGAAGGACATAGGTGAAGAGTACTCCATTTAGAAACACCTAAAAGCTTGTTTATGTCATCTTTCCAAAGAAGAGAAGATACATTGTGACAAAAGGCCCAAATTGCCAATGGAGGGAGACTAGGGTAAGGGTTACCTTTTCTTTCACATTTTGAGATACATTCATGTATTTTAAGATGTGTTTTGTTCTTGAGTTCACATAATTGGAAGAATAATTGCACAAGTGGAAACACCATACATTTGGGGTACTTGGCTACGAATTTTTATCCATGTTTTCGATTAAGGGCGTCTTTCACATTCCCTAAGGCACAAATCAAATATTTGGAGGTATTTTGGATGAATTGTCACATTTCACTAGCTTCACACATGAAAAGGAATTCCTATAATATGTGAATGTTTTGGAGGGTTTTCATGGAATAGTCAAGGGTCACATTGGCAAAAGAGGGATGATGCAGAAGCATTCAGCCCAGGGAAGATCATTGTAAATAGTAGACATAGGGGGTCATGCATTTTAGGAAATAGCTTTCCTAAGTATCAAGTTAAGGAAATATTTAGGCCTTTAAGTGCGATTTAATTAGATAATGAGAAAATATGTAAATGCTCTCAAAAATAAATAAATGAGAACATGAGTGGTAAAAGTCAAATCCAACTCTTGAAGAGTTCCATGATTCTTGGAACAAGAGAGAGCTTTTAGGCATTAAATGGGAAGCTGATAAGAAAACTTTTCTATTTTTAAAATAGAATAAAAGATGGAATGGATAAAGTCTCAAGGAGACTTATCTGCCACATATGTATGCATGTAGAGAGCTTTAGGGCTTTTGTTATAGGGGTGATCGGATCCTCTAATGATCCAATCCAATGCATTCTTATAAATAAGTAAACATGCGCGTTCAATAGGAGTAGGCCACCAATAGTAGAATCAAACCTATGTATGTGTGTGAGTGACACCGAGGAGTCTCGAATGTAATCTCTGTCTTTTGCATTAATATATATTTAGCGTTTATTTCTGACTATGTCAGAGTATTGAAGAATGTTTCCATGAATGAATTACTTGAATCGTAGGCTCTGTTGCAGGAGATTCTATGCAGAATCCTGAAGGATACGCAGAGGTGTAACATGATTCAGAAGAATCGAAAAGCGGTCTTTCAATCCAATTAGGGAAGCGAAGAGAAGCTCTGGACAGATAATAGAGTGAGGGAGTAAATCTCAGAGTAGTTGAGTTTCGAATGAGTAGAGGGCTGGAACCTTTGAAGAACCAAAGAGCCGCAGAAACCATTGAAAATGGCATGAATTCTAAGTAAAAGGAATTACGGAGAAGTGAAGTATTCATGCTCAACAACTGTTGGATCAGTTAGATCAATGGCTGAGAATTAATCCCATCGGTGGGGGTCCCTTTTAATTTATCAGAATGAGTCTTGGAGGTTTGTCAAGAGTGAGAAATGATTAATTGTGGACTGTTGGATTGTGGCTAGATCAACAGTCATGATTTAATTGCATATCAGCGATCGGAGGTGCCAAGGTCAGTGGTTTATGAATGTTGCAATATCGCCGATAGCGTTATATCGGTGATTGGCATTGGGCTTATCAACGATTAATGTTGGGGCTTATCAGTGATCGAAAGTGGATGATAAGGGCAAACCCGACTATAGTTATGTATGCGACTATATAGAATTTGAAATCTGGCGTATGCGGTTGGAGTGAGAATTCCTTTGTATTCCCAATTGATTAATATTCCAATAGTTATATGGTGCGAGCCTTTTAACACAAAAGCATGTGTTATCACTCTGATAGTCGGAGATTGGAGTTGGAAAAGGGTGATGGAATATATGTGTATGACTCGTGGGGAAGCCGATTAGCAATTGCAATAAAAGTAAGGCATTGGAATCTGTGTTAAAGCTATATTAAGGAAAAAAAGGGTTATTGTGGAGTAATTCCTTTATAAATGGATTTAAGTGGGAATAGAGCCAATATGAAGGTTATACGCTAAATACATATAACCAATGCAATTGGAAGAATATAAATGCAGCCAAGGGTCATGAGGGCTATTTAGAAACTCCTGATAGAAAGATTTAAGAGGGAGCCTTTAATAAGGCAAGGATATGAAATTCTGATAGAGGCTTCAGGTAGGGCGACTGAAGTTCCTATACATAGGAACTATATAAAAGGGCCACTTGACCATTTATGGTTTGAAGATTTAACTCCATTGTAGAGTTAAATATCCTAGGACAATTGTGGATGCATTACTGCTAAATGCATACTGTGGGTATGTGCGGGTGTTGCCTTAGCCCTGCACCATTAGTGGTATCAGAGAAAAATTGAGGTCAAAGCAGAATTACTATCAAAGCAGAAATAAAGCGGGGAAGATTTCAATGAAAAGGAATTTGCACACAGGAAAAGGTAGTGTGCTGAATGATAAAGACTACAGTGGGAGATTGTAGCAGTTCTAGAAGAGGCTTGGAGTAAGCAAGAACAGAGGATTCCTTGAGGGAAAGAGAAAGCAAGATTTCTTGGCGCAAGTTCTGAAGGAAAGAGGACTTGGAGACAAAACAGAGGACAATCCATTCAAAGGACAGTTGGAATGGTGAAACAAGATCATGCTGAGATGTTGGAAGTGAGGTAATGTGTTTTGTTTTAAATTAGGAATGTGTGTTTTTTATACTAATGCACAGGTTACAACAAGAGAAGCTATGAGAAGAACAGGTTAGTTCTTAAAGATAGAGTAAGGAGAATACTCTAATGGAGAAGTGGCAGTGAACTTGAAGAATCCAACAAGAGATTGGACAGAGAGGACAACTTAAGTGTTCTCAAGAGAAAGTGAGAGATTGTAGAAGCCTATAAGGAGAAAAGGTGTTGCTCAAGAAGAGGTTCTAGATAGAGGACCCATCCTTACCAAAAGACTGAGTGAGGAGAGCTTAGTGAGGTAATATTGCAGCCAGGAGGACTAGACGTTGCAGAGGCTTGTTGCAAAAGAGCTCATGAAGAAAGAAGAGAAGAAGATGACTACTGATAGTCATAACAGAGGTTCAGAGAGAAGCCATAGCATAAGATATGAGAAGAAGGATGCCAAGGCAAATGGCAAGAAGATGAGTCAAGTGGAAATTGACAAAGAGGTTGCTGAATTAAAGGAACAACTCAATGCATTAAGGAGAATGCTTGAGGAAAGCCAAAGACTAGGTTGGGTCTTGAGGAAGAAGCCAATAGAATATCATGAGATGCAGAGAAGGCTACAACAAAAGAAAGTGAAGTGGTTGAAGGGAAAACTCAAGGAAGTTGAGTTAAAAATGGAAGAATCCATTTGTGAACTAGAACAAGGAGAATTTCTGAGAGATAGTGAAGATGAAGACTTGAAGACTGAAACTTCAAGTAAGGTTGAAGGGTCACATGGATTTAAATCTGAAAATTTGTGTATGTTTGCAAGTGAAGGACAATTGGTTGATATTATCATGAAGAAGGAAAAAGACCATAAGAATCAAAATTCTGTTCTGGAAGAAATTGAGGTAGATAAATCTCATATACAATTGGTGGAAGATGTTAAGAAACTAAGTGAAGGGCTTGAGGATATTGAAGAAGAGACCGTCGAATAATTTCTGATTCATATGAATGATTTAGAAAAACAAGGAGATATGATGGCTGAACCATCAAGTGAGACCATATGGTCTTATATTTTTAAAACTGATAATTTGTGTTTGATGGCAGATATTGCAGGAAAAAAACATCCATTTGAAGATATCTTCAAAAGTGATAAACAGCAAGGGACTGAAGGCAAACTTTAGGAAATACTATGTTAGCTGAAAACATAGTAAAGGATCATCAATTCATTATGATGATAGGCATAGTGGAGATATCCATGGAAATTGTTGAGATAGACAGTAGGGAAGAAGGACATCTACTGAAGGATGTTAAGAAGGAGGAACCCTATGCAAAGGATTTAGCCTTGGGACAAGGAACACTAACAAAGGAGTGTTTGACAGAGGATGGACAATGTTTTGAAGATATCGAAAGTCTGGAGGAGTACTCTAAGCGAAAAAAGTATGATGGAGAAGACCTCTTGAATGGGGAAAGTAGTGATTTGTTACAACAGAAAGACCTTGAGAATACAAGGGTCAAAGGAAGACAATATTTTAATACTATAACACAACATGTAACTGGTGAAGCTGGAAGAAGAGATAATTATGATGAAGTGCTTGCTAAGTGTGAAGAGGAGATTAAACTGCTGAAGAAACTGATGAGAGAACCTGACGGTAGAGCAGAAGTCGCAGTTACAGTTTCTGAAGAAGAATATGTGTCTCAAGTAGGCATGGAGACAGGAAGATGCAATAATTTGTTTGCAAGTTCATTAAATAGCACGAATGAGTATGAGTATGTGATCAAAGAGATTGAGCAGAGATTGTTTGAAGATGGTAAAGAGGTGGTAGGAATCAAACAATTTCAAAGTAAAGATAACCAGTAGCAGGTTAAAGGAGGAGGCGTTCACTACAGTGGACAAGAGCAGGAAGACATCATTAGAACAAATGGTGTGGAAGAGAGAATAATGGATAGTCTCATGAATTCTGCTGAGAATTCAAATCAACATACTAATATGTTGACAGAGGAAGAGGAAATAGAGCAACAAATAGAAATGGTGCCAAAGAAAGGAGAGGCACTAAGGTCTCATGTTTTTAATTTTAACAAGCTTTTTGTGAATGCAGGTTTTGTTGCAATTGCTAGAGGAGATTTGGCACAGGCGAGGAACAAAGTAAATATGGAAGAAGAAGACTTCATGGAAGAATTCAATCCATGGAACAGAGATGTTAAATTGCTGGAGAAAATGCTAAACATTCATGATTCAATCATGAAAGAGGGCAAGGATGATAGGGAGGTAGCAAAAATGGCAGCAAGTAAAGCAAGAGCAAGTAAACCAAAGAATGACGAAAGTAAAAGAAAATTCAGCATAGAAGACAACAACAGTAACTTGAAACAAAGAGAAGAAGACAGAAGTAAGAAGCAGAAGATGGACTAGCGCAAAGATATGCTAGACATAGAAATTGAAGAAATATGGTAGCAGATGATGAAGTAATTCAAATGGAGGAAAATGGTAATAGCAACAAGCAATATTAATCAGAAGTTGAACCTGATTAATAGGAAGAAGAAAATGGAGCAAAAGAAAGCAGAAGTTCAACGACAGTAAAGGAATAAAGCATCTGGAAAGTTGCAGAACAAAGTGTGGGATCCACGAAGACCAAGACCAGAAGGCACATGATCAAGAGATCATGAATATTTTCTACTTTGGGAGTCTTATGCAGGAGCATTTAGCCCAAGGAAAATCATTGTAAATAGTAGACATAGGGGGTCATGCATTTTAGGAAATAGTTTTCCTAAGTATCAAGTTAAGGCAATATTTAGGCATTTAAGTGTGATTTAATTAGATAATGGGAGAATATGTAAATTCTCTCAAAAATAAATAAATGAGAACATGAGTGGTAGAAGCCAAATCAAACTCTTAAACAGTTCCATGATTCTACGAACAAGTGAGAGCTTTCAGGCATTAAATGGGAAGCTGATGAGAAGACTTTTCTGTTTTAAAACAGAGGAAAAGATGGAATGGATAAAGTCTCAAGGAGATTTATCTGCCACATATGTATGCATGCAGAGAGATTTAGGGATTTTGTTAGAGGGGTGATAGATCCTCTAGTGATCCAACCTAATGCATTCTTATAACTATATGAACCTGTGTGTTCAATAGGAGGCCACCAATAGTAGAATCAGGCCTATTTATGTGTGTGAGCAAGACCGAGGAGTCTCGAATGTAATCTTTGTCTTTTGCATTAATATATATTTAGAGTTTATTTATGATTGGTCAGAGTATTGAAGAATATTTCCATGAATGAATTACTTGAATTGTAGGCTTTGTTGCAGGAGATTATATGTAGAATCCGAAAGGATACGTAGAGGCGTAACATGATTCAGAAGAATCAAAAAGGGATCTTTGAATCCAATTAAGGAAGCGAAGAGAAGCTCTAAAGAGATAACAGAGTGAGGGAGTAAAGCTGAGAGTAGTTGAGATGTAAATGAGTAGAGGGTTGGAACCTTTGAAGAACCAAAGAGCTGTAGAAACAATTGAAAATGGCGTGAATTCTAAGTAAAATGAATTGTGGAGAAATGAAGTATTGATTCTCAGTAATCGTTGGATCAGTTAGATCAATGGCTGAGAATTAATCGCATCGGCAAGAGTCCCTTTTAAGTTCGGAATGAGCCTTGGAGGTTTGAAAAGAGCGAGTAACGATTAATTGTGGACTGTTGGATCGTGGCTAGATCAACGGTAACGATTTAATCACATATCGGCAATCGGAGGTGCCAAGGTCAGCGGTTTAAGAATGTTGCAATATCGTCGACAGCGATATATCGGTGATCGGTGTCATGGCTTATCGATGATTGGCGTCGAGGCTTATCGGTGATTGGAAGTGGATGGTAAGGGCGGACTTGACTATAGTTATGTATGCAACTATATAGAATTTGAAATCCGGTGTATGCGGCTGTAGCGGGAATTCCTTTGTATTCCCAATTAATTAATATTTCGATAGTTGTATGGTGCAGGCCTTGTAACACAAAAGCATGTGTTATCACTCCGATAGTTGGAGATCGGAGTCGGAAAACGGTGATGGAATATATGTGTATGACCCGCAGGGAAGCTGATTAGTGATTGCAATAAAGGCAAGGCATTGGAATCTGTGCTAAAGCCATATTAAGGAAAAAAGTGTTGGTGTGGAGTAATTCCTTTGTAAATGGATTTAAGTGGGAATAGAGCCAATATGAAGGTTATACGCTAAATACGTATAACCAATGCAATTGGAAGAATATATATGGGGCCAAGGGTCATGAGGGTTGTTTAGAAACTCCCGATAGAAAGATTTAAGAGGGAGCCTTTAATAAGGCAAGGATATGAAATTCCGATAGAGGTTTCAGGCGGGGTTGTTAAAGTTCCTATACACATGAACTGTATAAAAGGGCCACTTGACCACTCATGGTTTGAAGATTTAACTCCATTGCAGAGTTAAATATCCTAGGACAGTTGTGGATGCATTACTGCTAAATGCATACTGTGGATATGTGCGGGTGTTGCCTTAGCCCTGCACCAAAGAATGCCCATGTGAAGAGGATGTAAACTATGTTGCAAATGGATTGTTAGATGTGCCAGGTGCTATGGCATGTCAAGATGTAAAATATGTTTCTTAGTTGTTTTATGGCCACAGTTGGATGTGAGCCTTGACTTGGTAACTTGTAACCTGTTAAGTGGGATAAGTTTAAATTTTACATGAGTAGCCTAAGATGAGTTATATTTAGTTCTTAGGTGAATAAGGCATAAACTAGTTGTAGTAACCGTAGCTTGGATAGGTCGTTGTAGTTAAGGCAATACTTGGTTGCATTCCCAAGTCCCAAAAAATGTAAGGGTAGTTGTGAGGGCATGATAATTAAGGAGTGCCAGGGTGTACCAAGGAATGGAAAGGAATGCTAACACATTCTAGACAATGTCAATGCATTTTGAGGAGTGTTGGGGAGTGCCAAAACATCACAAGGGAGAAATTTGTCAAAATGCATGGAAATGAATGAATAAGAGGGTGTGCCAAGGAGTGTAAATGAATTCCAAGTGTCTCAAGGATAAAGTGTGTTAGGAGAAGGCCAGAATAAGACTTGTAGGAGGCAATCATATGGTTATAATAAGGGGCTAGACAAAGAAGTTTCAGAAAAAGGCATACTTTGGGTTGGGCACAACATTACTTTTCCAATGACTTGGCAGGGTTTCCAAGTCACAAAAAAAGTAAGTTTATCTACAAGGGAATAAAAACTAGGGAGTAATAAGGTGTGTTGGGGAATGTTAAGAAGTACTAACAATTTATAAATAGTTCCAAGGCATGATAGGCATGCCAAGTTGTGTCAGGTGCCAGGGTGTGGTGTGAACGCATGCTAGAGAGTGTGAGGGTGAAGTGCTAGGGAAACACAAGGGACCACTAGTTTCAAATGCATGGAAATGAAGTGTCAGTAAGTTATAGGTGTGCTAAGGAGGGAGTGACAAGGTATGATAGGTAGTGCTAAGGCATGCTAGAATGCTAGGTAAGCATACCAAGTTGTGTCAAGTGCTAAGGTGTGCCAACGCGTGCTAAGGAGTGTTAAGGAGTACGAGGGGAATAGAAGGGAGCACTAGATGAAAATGCATGGAAATGAATGAATAAGAGTGTGTGATAGGGAGTGTCAGCGAGTTCCAAGTGTGTTAAGGGAGGAGTGACATGGTATGCTAGTAAGGCTAAGCCATGCTAAAGTGTGAGCGTGACATGCGTCCAAGATGTGCCAGGTGCCAGGGTGTGCCAACATGTGCTAGGAAGTGTTAGGGAATGCCAGGGAAACAAAAGGGAGAACTAGGTCAAAATTCATGGAAATTAATGAATAAGAATGTGTGACAGGGAGTGTTAGCAAGTTCTAGGTGTGTTAAGCAGGGAGTGACATGGTATGCTAGGCAATGCTAAGTCATATTAGAGTTTCAGGGTGGCGTGCGACCAAGATGTGCCAAGTGCCAAGGTGTGCCAACATGTGCTAGGAAGTGTTAGGGAGTGCCAAGGAAACGCAAGGGAGCACTAAATCAAATTAAAGCATGTAAATGAAGAAATAAGATTTTGTGACAGGAATTGTCATTTGAGTTACATGTGAGCTAAGGAGGGAGTGACGAGGTATGTTAGGCAGTGTTAAGGCATGCTAAAGGTCTAGGAAACATGCAAAGATATGCTAGGTGCTAGGGTGTGTTAATGCATGCCAAGGAGTGTTATGGAGTATCAAGGAAACATAAGTTAGCACTACTTTAAAATGGATGGAAATGAATGAATAAGAGTGTGTGATAGGGAGTGTCAAAAAGTTCAAGGTGTGCTAAGAAGGGAGTGAAAAGGTATGTTAGGTAGTGCCAAGGAATGCTAGATTGCTAGGGTGACATGCCAAGATTTCCCATGTACGAGAGTGTGTCAATGTGTGCTAGGGAGTGTTGGGGAGTGACACAAAAACACAAGGGATAACTAGTTAAAAATGCATGAAAATGAATCGGTAAGAGTGTGTGAAAGGGAGTGTCAACAAGTTTCAAGTGTGCTAAGGAGGGAATGAAAAGGTTATATGCCAAGTAGTGCCAAGGCATGCTAGAGTGCTAAGGCATGTCAAGGAGTGCTAGGGTGCACTAGGGAGTGCCAAAGAATGCCAAGGAATGCATGGGATCCTAACACATGATACATAATGCCAAGGGATTGTTAGATGTGCCAGGTGTTATGGCATGTCAAGATGTAAACTATGTTTCTTAGTCGCTTCATGGCCACGATTGGACATGAGCCTTGGATTCGTAACTTGTTAAGTGGGATGATTTGAGATTGGACATGAGTATCCTAAGATGAGTTATAGGAAGTTCTTAGGTGAATAAGGCATAGTCTAGTTGTAGTAACTATAACTTGGTCAAGTTGTTGTAGTTGATGCAAGACTTGGTTGGGTTCTCAAGTCTAAAAAAAAATAAGCGTAGTTGTGAGGGTATGATAGCTAAGGAGTGTTAAGGCATGAAAAGGAATGAAAAGGTGTGCTAACATATGTCAAAAAATGTCAATGCATTTTGAGGAGTGTTAGGGAGCGTCAGGGCATCACATGGGATAACTAGGTCAAAATGCATGGAAATGAACAAATCAGAGTGTGTGCTAAGGAGAGTTAGCAAATTCTAGGTGTCCCAAGGATGAATTGTGTTAGGAGAAGTTAAGAATAGGATTTTCAAGAGAGAAGCCCATAGTTACGATAAGGTGTGGACAAAGCCAGAATTGGTTGGCTTCCCAAGTCACAAAAAAAGTAAGGCTATCTACGAGGGCATGATAGTTAGGGAGTGCCAAGGTATTCCAAGGAATTGTAGGAAGTACTAACACATGCTAGAATGTTCCAAGGAATTTTGGGCATAGAAAGACATGCCAAGTGCTAAGGCATGTCAAGATGTTCCAGGCACCAAGGTGTGGCACCAACACATGCTAGTGAGTGTTAGTTCAAAGTGCTATGGAAACAAAAGGGAACACTAGTTTCAAATGCATGGAAATGAATGAATAAGTGTGTGAAAAAGAGTGTTAGCGAGTACTAGGTGTGCTAGGTTTTGGGGAGTGCTAGGAGTTTTTAAGGAGTGCCAAAGCATGCCAAGGAATGAAACATATGCTAACATGTGCCACATTGTTCCAAGGGATTGTCACACGTGCTGGGTTTTATGGCATGTGAAGATGTAAACTATGTTGCTTAGTTTTTTTGTGACCACAGTTGAATGTGAGGCTTGTCTTTGTAACATGTTAAGTTGCATGAGTTGAGATTTAACATGACTAGCCTAAGATGAGTTATAGGAAGTTCTTAGGCGAATGAGGCATATTCTATTTGTAGTAGCTGTAACTTGGTCAAGTTGTTGTAGTCGAGGTAGGATTTGGTTGGGTTCCCATGTTGCAAAAAAAGTAGGGGTAGTTGTGAGAGCATGATATCTAAGGAGTGTCAAGGTATGCTAAGGAATGAACATATGTGCTAACACATGCCAGACATTGTTAATGCATGCTGAGGAGTGTTAATGGGGAGTGTTAGGGCATAACAAGGGATAACTGGATCAAAATCCATGGAGATGAACGAATAAGAGTGTGTGTCAAGGAGTGTCAATGAATTCCAACTGTCCTAAGGGCGAAGTGTGTGAGGAAAATTTTAGAATAGGACTTGTAGGAGGGAAGCCTACGTTTGTGATAATGGGATGGAAAAATCAGTTTCAGATAAAGCCAGACTTTGGGCTAGGCACAGCATTATTTTTTCAATGACTTGGTTGGTTTACCAAGTTGGAGAAAATATAAGGCTATCTATAAGGGCATAACAACTAGGGAGTGCCAACATGTGCTAGGGAATGACAAGAAGTGCCAAAACATGATAGACAAACATAAGGCATGTTAGGCATGCCATGACATGCCAAGTGCTAAGGCATGGCAAGTTGTGCCAAGTGCTAGAGTGTGGTGCCAATGAATTATAAGGAGTGATAGGGAATGTTAGGAAACACAAGGGAGCACTAGTTTCAATTGCATGGAAATGAATGAATAAGAGTGCGTGATAGGGAGTGTTAGCAAGTTCCAAGTGTGGTAAGGAGGGACTAATAAGGTATTGTAGGCAGTGCTAAGGCAGGCTAGAGTGCTAGGGAATTGTGCCAAGATGTACTAAGTGCCAAAGTGTGCCAATGAATGCTAAGGAGTGTTAGTGAATGTTAGGGAAACACAAAGGAGCACTAGGTCAAAATGCATGGAATGAATGAATAAGAGTGTGTGATAGAGAGTGTAAGTGAATTCTAGGTGTGTTAAGGAGGGAGTGACATGTATGCTAGGCAATGCTAACACATGCTAGAGTGATAGGGAAACATGAAGCCAGGATGTGCCAGGTGCCAGCATGTGCCAATGTGTACTTGGAAGTGATACAAAGTGCCAAGGAAACACAGGGAGCACTAGGTCAACAAAATGCATAGAAATGAATGAATAAGATTTTGTGACAGAAAGTGTTAGTGAGTCCAAGGTGTACTAAGGAGGGAGAGACAAGATATTCTATGTAGTTCTAAGGCATGCTAAAGGCCAATGAAACATGCCAAGATGTGTTAGGTGTTAGGGTGTTACAACATATGCTAGGGAGTGTTAGGTAGTTCCACGGAAACACAAGGGAGAACTAGTTTAAAATTCGTGGAAATGAATGAATAAGAGTGTGTGATAGGGAGTGTCATGTGGAAAGAGTTAATCTTGCAGACAAAACCAACCTCCCTAGAAGCCTAAGACTTTCTAGTGACAAACAAGACAATTAAGAGCAATCCTTCTCTAAACATGCATTTACCATATAAGAAATCAAGTGTTTATATCCTACCTGTAGTCCAACGCTGTTGTAGTAGTCTAGCCTCGTCGATCCGGATGAGCTCCTCCTTCACTTCGAAAACTGCATTCACTAACAATCAAACAATTACATAGCACCTGAATATCTCATAAAATAAAACATATTCAACATACAGACCAAGGAGTATATGAAACAACTCATTAATAACAAATTGTTGAGAAGAATGGACTTATTTGTATTAATAGGAAACAAGAGAAACCATTACAACCTGAGCCTTGGTGTTGTGCAAGTTCCTCCCAGGGTCCAGCAAGAGTTTTCCTTTACTTTGATAAGCTCACCCACTTCCAAATGAAACAAGAAAGGATGGGAATCTCTCCTCACAAGCTTTTACAAGGAAGTCCTAATTCTAGCAACATCTACCCTTTGGAATGCTCAACTTTCAACCTCCCCTCCTCTGGCCCAATACCTGTATTTATAATATTCTAGAGGAAGTTAATCAGGTCCAACATTAATGGGATAAGCCCTCTTTTGGATGGGGTAGCTCCTCTCTTGATGGGATAAGTTCCTCTTTCATAGGGATACATGAACCATCTGGAGACGCTCAATACACGTCAAACAAGCTTCTAGAATGCTCTAGAAATGACCACAAGTAACTTTTTTAAGATGAAACTCACGCCTTTTGACCTTTGCAAGAGTACGCACCCATCCCTTTACATACAGAGCATGCAAGGATGCAAGTATTGTGAACTTGGGATGCATACACGCAGGTAAGGATGAGAGAATCTGCGTACCCAGAGATAAACATGTTTTTAATGACTTTCTCTCTTTCTTGAAGTTTGACATGGAGAGCAGAGGTATGAGGCTTGCCAAGGAGGATAGTATGACAGCTGATGGAGCCATACTAACTGCAAATAGTCATGGTGACAATTTTTAGTGTAACAGATTTCCCCCTAAAGTGCGAAGCCTGTAATAGATTATGGTTTTATATTATCTAGGAAGGGTGAAGTACTTTATCATTTCAAGGATTATATTATGGAGAGCCCAGTTAGAACCTGCAATTTTCAACACAAAATACATGTATAAGATTATATCATCGCTGAGGTAGGCATTTCCATACTTAGATCAAAAACTTTAACTAATAGACTAACTACTACTCTGATACAGGAATGATTTCGTAGTACATCATAATCATAGACTCATGTAGACACAGTATGGATGCAACCATCTGTTTATAATTGGTCTACTATATAATGACTACAAAACTCCTCGCAGCCTGGATGGTGGAAACTAGATCCAAGGTCTTCATTTCTACTTCCTGAAATGGTACGATTCTAGCCATGCGAATAAATGAGTCGATGTCGAACATGGTAGAAACCACTTGATTACCAGTCGATGATGTAAACTGTTAACAAGCATGAGAGAGACCACCAGTGATGTCAATGGTTCTGAAAGTACCCAATACAATCCATGAGATGTGAATGAATGAGTCGACGTCGAACATTTCACGGAGTCCTTCGATCGAAAGTCAATGATGTAAACTGTCGTCAAAGGCGAGAAACCTGCCATTGAGGCATGCAGACTTCAAGGTACTGACGATTTCTAAGTCAACTCTCTAGATAATGTGCTGATGTCGATAGAAAGCGACCTGTCGCAGGCAAGCCTACAACATGAAATCATAGTTCAAGTTGAAGAAATGTTGCTGTAAGGACTAACTCAAGGATGATAGAATGGATGATAGGTATTTTGCAGTTGAATGTTTTTGTTTGCAGACCTCTTAAACACATAACGACACAACAGATGGCTTGGTGATGAATGACTCAAAGTTAATACCTGGAACCCGGCTAAAGCATTTCGATGTGGTTTGATCAACTATGAGGCAAAGGATTTCCCAACTCAGGTGAATGAAAAAGTGTCGTGTTCAAGAGTGGTCGTAAGGATTTTTTGAGACAAAAGGATATCAAATAGGCTCATTCTTCTCTCTTTTCCCCCACCATTTCTGGCAAGTACATCTTTATTTATTTTTTTACAAGCTTGAGGAGGATAACATATGCTTGATTATAAGCTCATCCTTCGGATCAGTCCAACTTAGTTTTGATTCGAACCCTAAGAAGGAGTGGTTCGTTCCTATTTGTAATAGAATAGGTCCTTTACTGTG